>PVJS01004273.1:40744-53961 GCA_004027185.1 Glis glis
AAAAAAAAAAAAAAAAAAAAAAATTGATACAAAGAAAGACTTTGTCATTGGTATTCAATAAATCTTTATATAATTAATAAATAAGCATGGAGGAAAACCACTCCAATCTATTTAATTCGGGGATTGTTTGAAAGTCTAAAGCAGTCATAGCCCCAAATTCCTTTTTCCACTCCTGTGAAATTACGCAATCAACCATAAGGGGGGTTATACATTATAGAAATTGAATAAAAGTAGTGATGAGATAGGAATTTGGGGATACAGAAAAAGAGAGAGACGCAGTCTCAAAAGAGAAATGCCACCAGGAGTAGAGCCACATGCCTGTAATCCCAGTACTTAGAAGGCTGAGACTGGAGGATCATAGGTCAAGAATAGCCTTAGCAAGTTAGTGAGACCATCAACAACCTAGCGAGACCCTGTTTCAAAATAAAAAACAAAAAGGGCTTGGGGTGTAGCTCAGAAGTAGAATGCTTCTGGGTTCAATCCCCAGTACCAATATGAGGAATGGAAGGCAGGTGGGCAGGCAGGCAGGCAGGCCAATGAACCCTGGGAATGCAGAAAATGCCCATGAACAGTTGGAATACAAAACAAGCAACTGGAGAGGAATCTAGCCCTCCTTCTTGGCATGTGCCCTTAGGTCCTATCCTTGCTCACAAAAAGTAACATAGTATGAAGGTCACATGCAAGCACCAGAAGGCCTGGAGCAAAATCCTGTGATTTTCCTGACTCCACCTTTAATCCAGCCCCTAGTTACTGTCCCTGTGCAAGTATTAACACCCAGACCAAGGCTGCTGTCTCTCCCTCTGGAGATGGCCGACATTTTCTCTCAAATGTATCTCTGCTTTCCTAAATAAGCCTCTGTGTCTCTGAATGACACCTGCTGAAATTCTTTTTTGTCACTTACACTAAGCTCCCCACTTATTCTGTATTTCCCTTCTCCTGAGCTCCTTGGAACTCTTCTGGTGACAGTGGGTTATAGGACATTAAGGCACCGTCAATGGAAAGTGTTACACACAGAACTAGAAATAGAGCAAGTTAAGTTATTCATTCTCAATGGTAAATTTTTCCAGTCCTCTTTCCACCATCTAATCTCAATGTGTTGGTGACTCTAGTGTATACTAGAGTTAGTTGGATTTTATTCTAGAAAAATTGAAAAACATAGTACAATAGAGTTGTCATAAGATAATATTTTGGAGTCATTCAGTAAAAAAGTTGGCACCTCCCTATTGTCCTACAATGCAGTCCACTAGTTAGCAATTACATGTTTTCGTTCAGGATTTTAGAGTTTCCTTTTTTAAACATCAAAGTAGAGCTGAGGATAGCCATATTTGATGGAAGTGTCAAGCATTACAGATTTGTGTCAATAAACAGACAACAAATAAAGAGAATAGAGACAATATGACAGTAGAAGAAAAATAAAAATCTATCAAAAGAAATTTAAACCCCAAAACAATAACAAAGAGGTTGAATTGTAGTTCTTCCTCCCATGGCCCCCCAAAAGAGACAAGAATGCTATAAAAAAAGAACAGAGACCAAGAAAGAGATGTTGGAAAACATGAATATGACTCCCAGTAGAAAGATGAAAAGATAAAGTCCCCAAAGTAGAAAAATACAACATGGGAGTTGTGGTTTTGAGCAACAACCTGAGGACGGGAGCATACATGACAACGTTTCCAAAATATAAATATGTTTTCATATCAAGTTATGTCTGTTTTTTCTCCTTTACAGGTAGGTTTTGGGATTTAGCAAGTTTGTCAAAGAGATAGTAATATCCTAGAGATCACTGTGATAGACAACGTGAGAATTTGTAATTAAAGCTTATTCCCTGGCTTCATGACCTAGATAATTGTTCCAATTCACATTTTTCTGAAATACTTATTATTTTCCTAATTTGCTATAATTTCTTGACCATTATCGGCAGTAGATAATTGTTAAATAAGTACATTTTACATTGGTAAATGACTATAGATACTTGCTATATTTTCTTATACAAATCTTTTAATCTGTCCTGCTTAAGGAATATAAGAATCCTTAGTCTTTTATGAGTAATTCTGTTTCTCTTAGGTGGATTTGGGTATATTTTTAAATGTTATTGAGTTGCATGTTATTTGTAGGAGTTCAGCTTCTCTCTTATAGAATTATGGAAGAAATATCAAGTAAAATTTATCTGTGTGTGCTGTGGTTTTTTGTTCCTGGGATGGTTTATTATCCTTTTTAATGAAGAATTAGAAAAGTAGGAGCCAATCCATAATTTTTATTTTCTTTATTCATTGTCTCTCTAAATTAAAAAAAATGGACCAATATAACTCACCTGTGATGTGAAAAGATACTTTCAATCTTTGGAGTTTTAAAGCACTAATCATATCACCTTCTATTGCCCTCCCACACATAAAAAACACACAAAAAAATCCATCCCCCTCCCATACACAAAAGAACAAAAATAAATAAAGAAATTCATAAAAAAAACCCTAGAAAACAAGAGTAAAACCTCACCTTGAGCTATGTAGGGCGTCGTTTCCTCTTTGGGAGGGACGTTTGTGGGTCGGGGTGCGGGGGCAGGAGGTCTGTTTATGATGAAGGATCGGCTTCTGGTTTTTTTCTTTATACTCATATTGGCCAGTATCATGTCATATTCATTGTCATCAATCTCAGCAAAAGTGTATGGGTCCTCCTCCTCCTCCCCCAACTTCTTTCCATCTTCTTTCTTTTCTTCTTCTACTTTGGGTTCATCTCTCGTGTCTGGTCCTGTGCTAGTATTATTCCAGTTTTGACTTCTTTCCACTTGTCCTTCCACCATTTTCCCTGCTTGTGAGAGATTTTGATTGTGTTTATTCTTCTATTATATGCAGTATTATTGGTATCCACATGTCCCTTGGTCGAGTTTCCCAAAGTTGCATAATTAAATGCCATAGGAAACGATATAAATGAAGAGGTTTTGCCTCCAGAAAAATAATTATATATTACCATACAAATCCCAGGAGAAAAGTGTGCTGTGTCATTTACTAACAATATTTCCTGCAATTTGTAATTGTTAATTTTGTGAAGAAAAACACTGTCTGTGTTTAAGACGTGGATTTCTTTGAAAGTATATAAATATTTTCAACATTATTTATTTGATATCAGGAAACTGATGGATAAATTGAAGTCTCAAACTCCAAATACTTAGAAAATAGATTTTTTTCATTCAAAGTCATTTTACCTTTCATATTGCTTGTGCTGGATATTTTGTTTAAAATCTAATTTCTCTGAAAATATCAGGAGGGAATAGCTCAAGCTACCACTTCTTGGTTTCTAGCACCTGGTTTCTCCGTATGACAAACTGACCTTCAAAGATGCAAATCTTGATTTTTACAAGCCAATATAAACCTCACTCACAGGTAAAGGACACTGAAAGTGGGTTGAGGACATAAAAGATAGCATGGGTAATCAATGGCTTGAGGATTGATTCACATGAAAAGAAAATAATTACAAGTTTCAGAGACTTTTGTGGTTCCATGTTCAGGAAAATCTTTACATACTTTTGTAAGAATATGTTAAACTATTTCAGTAGCAGTTATTTACAAGACAAATGTATGAAATACTTGGTGATTGAATAAGTTGAAAAGAATTTGATAACTTTCTGCCAGGCCAATGAGTGGGCTCTTTTGTTTGCTTGTTTTTTTTTTATTATTATTTGAAGAATGAGAATATGATAAAAATATTTAGTTTATTACTTATGAGGATTTTAGTGGAAAGACTTAGAAGTTAAGGGGAAAGACAAATAGTAAAGTAGAATAAAATAGCATTATTATAAAAAGATTCAGCAATTATTTCAGGTGGGCTTATGAGGAGAGACCAAGATCATCTCCCAACAAATTCTTAAAACTTAGTTTCAGTTAGTCTAACCTAAGAAGTGGTAATTACCTATGTGCCTAGCACTAACTTTAAAATCACCATGACTTGCCTTTTCCCCTGTGAATAATATGGTTTTGACTTCATGACTTTTGTTTTATTGACAGCATCACAGGCAAAACCTGATAAAGTAGGTGGGAAACATTTTTAGAGCACTTCATTTTTAACAAAATGTGTCAACTATCTAACTTTCATGAACTGATTTCCTGAGCTGTTAATTCTCTTTGTTTCACCACCCACCACTCTTCCCAACTCTCTCCAAAGTTGGGCTTGCACTAGAAATAGGGCACTCTACTTTCTATTTTCCAAAGATTAAACTTCTCATTCAAGAGTGGGACCTGAGCTTCTTTGATTCAGGACATACAATAATAAATGACAATCAGAATAAACCACTCCTTTACTTCCAATGTTTTAAAATAATTGGGACAAGAGTGCGGAGAAAAGAGAATCCTAAGAGCCCAGGAAACCTCTTCATAGCACTATCTGACACATTCTAATCACAGACTCTGTGGTCTTGGGTCTAAGTCAAAGAGGTATCACAGTGATGGCTACTTTTAGGAATTGTCATGAAGATAATCAGAGATTATGTGTTCTTTGTAAACTGAAAAATGCTCCATCATATTATATATAGCATTATAAACTAGCTTCTAAGTTTTTCACTAAATTCTTGTAAGTAAAACACTAAGTATTATGATAGTGAATATGTCCATAAATTCATCCTGAGGAATTTGATGAGCTGGCCTCTCTCTTTTTTAGTAACTTGAGGGGAGATGGAATTTATTCCTCAAAAACAATTCCTGAAGTTATGACTAGTAACATCAAAGAACCCATTTATAAGTAAATAAACAAATCACCCATTTATAAATAAATAAATAAAATAACTCATTTATAAATAAATAAATAAATAAATAAGTGGTAACTTACAGGCTTACTTGTAAAAGACCTAAATTAAAGAATTAAAAAAAAAGTATTGCCATTTCATTTTCCACTCACTTCCAATATCAGCTCTATGAAAAGACAAATTGAAAGGCAACACCACACATAAATTGTAAAAATAGGGTTTTTAAATGAAAAGAGTGGGTCTTTGCTTTATTGTGCTTTTCACATTTGCTTGTCTTCAGGAGATGCATTGGCCAACATTGCAGCTCAGGCCATAGTACCTGGTAAGCATTCCGGGTAGAGTAGTTTCTCGACCTCCTAACCAACAAAACATATATGGACATTTACATTAGGAAAAGTATGATTTAATATTAGCTCTAGTAAGAAGAGATTCAGCCTGACAGAAGATGATCTTGCCTTAATAATTAAGTCTAATAGTTACATAAAATTATTCCCAAGCCGGGTGTGGTGGCGCACGCTTGTAATCCCAGTACTTTGGGAGGCGGAGACCAGAGGATCCGGGTTCGCAGCCAGCCTCAGCTCTCGCTCCCTCTCTCTCTCTCTGTCTCTCTCTCTACCTAGCGAGGCCCTCTGCAACTTCGTGAGACCCGGTTTCAAAATAAAGCATAAAAAATAGGGCCGGGGGCGTAGCGCGGAGGTAGAACGCCCCTGCGTTCAATCCCCGGTACCGCAAAAAAAAAATAAATAAATAAAATAAAATAAAATAATTCCCATAAGAAAAATGAGAAAATCTGCCAGAATTTTGTTGTCAGCATGTTGCTAACCTATGTTTACTTGCCCTGCAAAATCTTATATACCTATTTCACTGATATATCTTCGGTGTCTACAAGTGCTTGGCACACAGTAGGTAAGCAATGAATGCCTGTTTGAAGAGTGACTGAATAGAGGAGTGTCCCCTAGACCTTGGTACTTTCCTTCAAGCGCTGTTCTGCATCTCTAAGTGTAGCACATAACCTCAGCACACCTGCCGCGTGTTGATAAGTAGAACCTTCACAGAGACAGAGCCTCAAGGACACTAATGCTGAATGTACTTTATATGTATGTACTTTATAGCTTTCTAGAGCCCAACAATTAAAGTACAGTGATAGTTTGTTTTTGTTTTGTTTTTGGTACTGGGTATTGAACCCAGGGGCATCCTATCTCCGAACTACACCCCCAAGCCTATTTTATTTTTATTTTGAAACAGGGTCTCACTAAGTTGTGGAGGGCCTCGCTAAGTTGCTGAGGCTGGTGGTGAACCTGTGATCTTATTGTTTCAGATTCCAAAGTACTGGGATTACAGGTGTGTGCCACCACCCCTGGCTACAGATAGTGCTTTGATAATGAGAAGTTTTAAATCATTATTATTAAATTTTCTTTGTAAGAACATTGCATGTATTTGGAAAGTAAATATAAAGTAATGATCAATAAAGTGGGTGATAATTAGTGACTGTAAGAGAGACCCTTAAAAAAGCTGGGAGCCTTTCAGGCTGTCGAATACTCCAGGTATTTAAGCTCAATGTGGAAGCTCCTCTTCATGCTGTTTGGTCTGCAAGGTTTGGAGCGCATGCTCCCCACTCCAACCCTCACACCCACTTCTGCATGTGGGAACAAACACCATCACTGCCATGTTGACTGTTCTCCCCCTGTGGCAGTGCACACAGTGTTAGACTTTGGTCCCAATGCAGTGTGCAATAAACCCTTTACCACTTACTCTCCCGCGGCTCCCAAGTGACTGAGGGGTCTAAGATCATTTGCAAATCATCTGTAAATCACGTGTAAGGCATGAGCCTTTCCCTCTTGTCAGAAGACTAAAACTATTTTTAAAAAGCAATGTTGTCATTACTTTTCCACAGGGTGCCTGAGGCTCACTTTATGTGCAGAACTCCCAACTCCTTCCAAGTTTTAATTTTTACTTTCTTAAAGCATTGTAATGAGACTTTATTCTAGAAGAAATAAAGGAAGGAAGAGGGGGAGCAAGGCAGGGAGAGAATAGGAGGGAGGGAGGGAGGGAGGGAGGGAGGGAGGGAGGAAGGAAGGAAGGAAGGAAGGAAGGAAGGAAGGAAGGAAAGAAGAATTTCTTGCATCAGTGCCTGGGCCCTAGTTGTTAAAGAACAGGAGGGAAGTTGCCCTTGGTTTCCAAAGCTGATTTTGTCTGCATAAAATCACCAATGCACTATAACACTATATAAGCCTGTCAAAAATCAGTTTTCATTTTTTAATTTTAAACTTACTTAGCAACATGAAGTGAGGTTTTTCCAGTTGGAAAGTAGCAGACACAGTCCGAGGTGGGGGGAGAGGTGGTCTGTAGCACACGAGTGGCTCCTGTGGATTGTTTTCTGGACCAGTCCCAGGAATGAACACGTACAAGTCGTCATACGGGTCCTCAGAGCCTCGGCCGCCGGCCTGGGACGGGCTGAGCTTTGCCTCTGTGCCGGGGTGATTTTCTGTCCCTTCCCATGCTTTTTCAGCGGCCTCAGCTCCATCTGCACTGTCTGCATTCTGCCCATGCACGTTCCTGCTTTCATGATGAAATGCTGGGTGCTGGGTGGCTATTTATGACAAAAATTGTATAACTTCATTTAAATAACCATCTGGAGGCATCTCATATTTTGTAAATTTGTACAGAAGTAGTAGTACTGCTAATAAAACTTTTATGACCCAATATAATGGAAAGCTTTTAACTGAATAACTTTTACCAAGCAGTAATTTCTGGGATTTTAAAATATTTACCCAATGCATAGTCAAATCTCCTTTCTATCTTGTTAACATCAGTACATGACCTACTCAGGCATAAAATGATATTCTGATTCTTCAGTTATTGTTGAACAGAATCATAGATTTAATAGCATTATGAATTTTTATTAGAAAACAGTATAACTGACCTAATGAAATAAGTAATAAGTAAGTGATGGAAAGGTAAAGAAAAAGGGAAAAGAAATGTCTTGACTTGTTTGTAAATAGTAAATACGAATGAATCTGTGACTTTTATTTAGCTATTATTTTGATGTTTATTATATTTACTATAATAATTTTATTATAGATATGTTAGTTTTTATAATTTACTATAATAAATTTGCTAAAGGCACTATATTAATTTTTAAAAACATTATTTGGAAAAATGTTAAAATTTTTTGATGGAGAAGGCATTTAAATCACCAATAATAGGTGTGTCTTTCTGAGACTTTGTTCCCTCACCTATAAAATGCATTCTATCCTGAAATTTAACCAAATGGTTCAGTCAAATTCCCCCCACTCTAGGAACCATGACATAATTTATTTTTATTGTTTTATTATTGTTCTTTATCCACTCAGGGAGAGCAAAGAAAAATATCAGAATGATGAAATTATGTCATTTGCAGGAAAATAGATGGAACTGGAGAGCATCATTTTGAGTGAAATAAGCCAGACTCAGAAGGTCAAGTCAGAGTCTTTCCTATGTGGAAGCTAGAGAGAAAAAAGAGGAGGGGGGGAGGGATCTCATGCAATAGAAGGGTAATGAATGGAGTACAGGAAGGGGGTGCAGGGAGACAGGAAGGGAAGGTGGTGGGGAATGAAACTGACCAAATTATGTTATGAGAATGTAGACATATGTTAAATGAATCCCATTATTATGTATAATTATAATGCACCAACAAAATAGAAAAATAGAAAAATGTTATAATGTAATATTTTTAAATATTAAAAACTTTTATTAAATTTTCTTTTGTAAAAATCTTCTCTAAATGAAAGAGTCAAAGAAATTTAAGATAAACTTTTTGAACTTCCAAAAAGATTTGGAACCTCCGTAACTGACTTTGAATATGTGAGTTTTGGTTATTTTTAGTGTAAACAATTGTTTTAAAATGCTGCTAAACTAAAATGTAGCTAAAAAATCAAACAGCAGAGTGTAGAGAGAAAGAATTATTTTAAATAAAGAATTACACTATATAAATTTTTTTAGCAACAGGAGAAAATTAGTCATGGAAAAATTATGCCCATGATAGTACCCATATTACTAGATGGAATTTTCTTTTTTCTTTTATTTCTTGTGAGAAAGAGCAAAATACAGCATTCATTATTAGAACCGATACAACACCCTGGTTCAGATCAGACAAACACCCTTTTGAATGATCCATCCACACAGATCTCATTCATCTTTCTACTCCTAACACCAAAACATACCCTGAAATAAAGTAGTCCCGTGAAATGCTGATGGAGTAGATGATAAAAGGACTGGAAAGAAATTATTGCTCAGGCTAGCAAAGATACTTCACTATTTCTGTCTATGAAAATCAGTCATCAACTTAGAATTACATTCCCACTCTAGGAAATGACTTGCAGCCACAGTTTTGTTTATGTATTCAGTGTTTCTTGACACTGACTAAGCAAGAGTCTCCTTGGTCTTGTCAAATATGCCCAACCCTGGAATCCAGCCCTGGGAATTAGATTTAGTGGGCCAGTGGGTTTTAGCAGACTTCACAGGAATGGAGATGCCAAGGGAAATCTCTGCCTAGGGTACTCTATTCTCCACTCCCTCTCCTGTGAAAGTCTGAGGGCTGAGTCCAGCCACACAGTTTCACATATGAGAGAGTCCCTGGTACCAAACTGTATAAACGAGGTTTTTCTTCACAAAGAACTGAAATAATGTTTCCTTATTATAGACCACTCTTCTTTTTTTTATGTTCATTTATTGGTGCATTGTAATTATACATTTTGATATATGTCAGGGTATCAACATCATACATGCACACATTGCACATTTAGCCCTCCCTCCATAGAATTAAATATTATAACAAATATATGGCCAATATCCATGATGGTCTTTATCAGCACCTTTATTATTGAAAATAGCAAAATATTTAACCTTAAAAATTGGTGCATTAATTTAATATTTAGCATTTGTGTGTTTGTGTGTGTTCTGCAATAATGTTTGAAGGAGTTCACTGATTTTGCCAAAACAGTCTAGTTAAGCATTGCGTTGAATTTTATTTGATTTGCAGATAAGCTCGTCATTTGAAAAAATTGTGTTCAAGTGTTTAATTGGCCATCGTTTATGCGCTGTTATCGGTGCTGTGGATATGATCAAAACAGTGAACAAAACAAGTCCTGATCCCTTTGTGTGTATATTTTAAAAGAAGAAGACAGGCCATAAACCAGTAGCCAGATGAATAATGTATAATGTTAAGTGGTGCTAAGTAATGAAGAAAAAGAGCAGGGAAAGGGAAATTAAGAATAAAAGTAGAGCCAGGAGTGGTGGCACCCGCCTGTAATACCAGTACTTTGGAGGCTTAGACAAGAGGATTGCAGGTTCAAGGCCAGCTGGAGTAACTTTGAGAGATCCTGTTTCAAAATTAAAAAGAAGACAAAATGGCTGGGGGTGTAGCCCAGGGGTAGACTGCCTCTGGGTTCAATACCCAGTACCATCACCAAAAAAAAAAAAAAGAAAAGAAAAAAGAAAAGGTAGCACATAGGTCATGCTATGAAGGAAGAAGTAATGAAGTGGGTTGTGTGGGCCACAGAGGGAGAGTACACAGTGGGAGCCCAAACTGCAAATGCCCCCAAGTAAAAGCATCTTAGAGTGTGAGATGTCAGTGTGGCCACCCAAAAGAGCGATCAGAAGGAAGATTAGCTAGGGCCTTGTAGGTGACAGACAGGATTATGAGTCAAACAGGAAAGAAATGGAGGCCTTGGGGCAGAAGAGTGATTAGTTCCTTCATTGAAGCCTAGAGTGCGACAGGTGGCAACAGTGAAAGTGATGCAGGGTTCCCTTCCTCCGTCCCTCCCTCCCTCTGTCCCTCCCTCTGTCCCTCCCTCCGTCCCTTCCTCCCTTCCTTCCTTCCCCCAGAGTTGAACCCTGGGGCATTATACTTCTGAGTTACAACTCCAGCCCTTTTTAAAATTTTTTATCTTGGGCTTGGCGTGGTGGTGCACGACTGTAATCCCAGAGCTTGGGAGGCTGAGACAGGAGGATCGAGGCCAGCTTCTTTGAGACTCTCAGCAACTTACTGGAACCCTTTAAAAAAAAATTTTTTTTTTTTTTTTTTTGGTCTTGAAACAGGTTCTCGCTAAGTTGCTGAGAGCCTCACTAAATTGCTGAGCTTGGTCTCAAACCTGTGATCCTCCTTTCTCAGCCTTCCAAGTACTGGGATTACAGGCGTGTGCCCCATGCCCGACTACAGGGGTTCTTAATAGCAGCATACTATTGACATTTTGGACTGGCTAATTCTCTGTGGCGAGGAGAACTCTGATACATTCTAGGATATTTGGTAGCATTCCTGGTGCTACCCACTAAATACCAGTAGCAAACCTCCATTCCCAAGCAGTGACCACCCCCAAATCTCCATTCATTGTCAAATTAGCAATGTAAGGGGCAATGAATAGTCCTCCATTGAGAATCACTGTACTATTACAATAATCCAGGGGAGAGCCAGAGGACAGTGTGGACTAGGATATAGAACAAAAAAGGGTGAGAAATGGTTGAATGCTGGCAATATTTTGAAGGCACAGTCAATAGTATTATATAATAGGTTGGGTACATGGTACCCAAGAGAGAGAAAGTAGAAAAGTCAAGGGTGACTTAAAGGATTTTGGACTGACTTGAATAATGGAAGGAAGGAGTTTTCACTTGCTGAGATGGGGAAGTCAGCAGGTGGAGAAATTTGGGAGTGGTAGGAATCAGGGATTTTAGAAGTCTTGGATGTAGATGCCCATTAGAAATGTGGTGAAGATGTTGAACAAGCCATTGAGTGCTAGTGAAACCTGGCATAAGCATGTAAGAGCATGCTGAATTAGTCTTTAGACATTAGAATATAGAATTACAAGCTGGGTGTGGTGGCAAACACCTGAAATCCCAGGACTTGGGAGGCTGAGACAGGAGGATAGCAAATTCAAAGCTAGCCTCAGCAACTTAGCTCTCAGCAACTTAGTGAGACCCTGTTTCCAAATAAACAGTGAAAGGGCTGGAGGTATAGGTCAGAGGTAGAAGCCCTTGGGTTCAATCCCCAGCACCACATGTGTTAGTTACAGCACGGAGAACCCTAGAGATTGTCTTAGTCTAAACTTCTCATTTTGTAGCTAAGAAAATGAAGGTCTGCAAAGAATATGATTTTGTTTTGAAAAAGAAACAAACTTGAAAAAATATAGTTGTAAAATAGCAAAATACATAAGAGACTGACTTGCATATTTTTTCTGGGTAGGAAAACCAGTGTTAGATTATTAGATCCTGAACTTATTAAAAGTATTTAAATGAGCAAATATAGTAGCTACCATATTATAAAGTAAAAGATTCAGTTAATTACTGTCCTACATCCTCTTCAGTCATGCTTTTCCAGCACATATACCATATTATAAAAGCTACATACATACATAACATGTAGGAGAACTTACAGGGAGAATATGTAGAAAATGAGATGATATCCTCTTCATAGTCATTTTCTTGCTCATTATTTCTGCTAATTTCTTGGATCTAAAAAAAGAATGTCAATTTTAATAAAGTGCATTAATCTCTTTATTTCATACCTGAAAAAATAAGGAATAGTAGCTGGGTATTGTAGTGCATGCCTAAAATCCCAGTACTTGGGAGGCTGAGACAGGATCATCACAAGTTTGTTTTTTTTTTTTTTTTTTTGCGGTACCGGGGATTGAACGCAGGGGCATTTTATCTCCACGCTACGCCCCCGGTCCTATTTTTTATACTTTATTTTGAAACCGGGTCTCACGAAGTTGCGGAGGGCCTCACTAAGAAGAGAGAGAGAGAGAGAGAGAGAGACAGGGAAAGAGAGAGCGAGAGAGCTGAGGCTGGCTGCGAACCCGGATCCTCCAGTCTCTGCCTCCCAAAGTACTGGGATTACAAGCGTGCGCCACCACGCCCGGCTCATCACAAGTTTTGAGACCAGCCTCAAGTAACCTAGTGAAACCCTGTTTCAAAACAAAAAATAAAAAGGGCCTGGGGTGTGGCTTGGAGGTAGAATGCCCTTGGTTTAATCCCCAGTAATGAAAGAAAGAGAGAGAGAGGAAAGAAGGAAGGAAGGAAGGAAGGAAGGAAGGAAGGAAGGAAGGAAGGAAGGAAGGAGGGAGAGAGAGAGAAAAGAAAGAAGAAAGAAAGGAAGGAGGGAGGGAGGATAAATCATTTTTAAGTTTTGATTAAACGCGTTAACTCTATTATGTTATAGATTTTGGTCTGTTCTCGCCTTACAATCTGGGAAGGAGACATGCAGTCTATAGCTGTGGAGCATACAAGTGCTCAATGACACATAGTACTAAATATCAAGTGAGAAAATACAACATTTGTACTAAACAATAACTTAATTTAAAAGTGAAACTTAAGCCTGGCATGGTGGCGCACTCTTATAATCCCAGTACTTGGGAGGCTGAGAGAGGATCACAGATTTGTGGCCAGCCTCAGCTACTTAGGCCCTCTACAACTTAGTGAGACCCTGTTTCAAAATAAAGAATAAAAAATAGGGCTG
>PVJS01004273.1:54061-70267 GCA_004027185.1 Glis glis
TGTGGTACCAGGGATTGAACACAGGGGCATTCTACCTCCGCGCTACACCCCCGGCCCTATTTTTTATACATTTTTTGAAACCGGGTCTCACAAGGTTGCAGAGGGCCTCACTAAGTAGAGAGAGAGAGAGAGAGAGAGAGAGAGCTGAGGGTGGCCGCGAACCCGGACCCGGATCCTCCGGTCTCCGCCTCCCAAAGTACTGGGATTACAAGCGTGCGCCACCACGCCCGGCTTATCTATCAGATTTTTAAATGAAGAAATGAAAAATTTGAAGACTAAGTAAAATTGAACCCAGGGGCGCATTCTACCTCCGAGCTACACCCCCAGCCCATTTTTTTTTTATTCCTTATTTTGAAACAGGGTCTCACTAAGTTGTGGAGAGCCTCACTAAGTAGCTGAGGCTGGCCGTGAACCTGTGATCCTTCTGTCTCAGCCTCCCAAGTACTGGGATTACAAGTGTGCACCATCACGCCCAGCTTTGTTTTGTTTTTTAAAAAAACTAATGCTATTCAGAGAAACAACACAGTCTCTAATTTCCAGTGGAATCTTAAAAATAAAAATCCCTCTGGTATATTTTTTTAGTGAGCCTGATGCAATAATTTTCTTTGTATTTCAATTTTGTTCTCCCCTTGGTGAACTCTACCAAATGCTAACATGAAAAATCATGGAGTTTAGTATGGAAATTGACACATTAAATGACATGTGTATGCTTTGGTATTAAATCACTGTTTAATATAGTTATTCTCTGTTTCCAATTAGCTGAACCGGTATATTTAATAAGATAGGTCAAAAATATATTTTAAAAAAATCCAAAGTACTCTCAAAACCACATAAAGAAACTTTTTGCTAGTTGAATATCAGGAGTGGTTTTCACAGATATTAGGAATTATGAAAAATTTCTATATATTGTTCACAAGCCTAAGCATTATGAGCTTAAAAATCACTGTAATGTGACATTAACGACAGGTATATAGATGTAGTGTACATACTGAAGTTGAAACCTAATGGAATCATTTTTGTGTGATAACTTAAGCCATATATTTTCACAAAGAGCAAACAACCAAAACCCAAGAATATCTCAAAGGAACCTACTTCCAAATTTTAAAAAATGGCCCAGTTTATCTGATCTGCGTACTTCCACAATTATTATGTGCAATTAATACTTTGTGTAATTCATGCTACACAGAGAGTAATTGTTTTCTCAGGAATTAAAGTATCTTCAGAAATAGTTACACTAAGAAAAAAATGTTCCTCTCTTGAGTTCCTTAACACAATCATATTTGAAAAGCATGCTAGCTCTAGTGATGTATTAATAACTCTTCAATAAAACTAATGATAACTTCAAAGACAAGTCTCATGGCATTCTGACAGCTAATCACTTTTATATTTGGCCGTAGTACAGAGTATGGATTTTGGAGTCAATTTAAGAACAAATTACTGCTTTATAATTTGTGTGTGTGTGTGTGTGTGTGTGTGTGTGTGTGTGTGGTACTGGGGATTAAACCCAAAGGCATTCTACCTCTGAGCTACACTCCAGCCCTTTTTATTTTATTTTATTTTGAAACAGGGTTTCACTAGGTTGCTGAGGGCTTTGCTAAGTTGCTGAGGCTGGTTTTGAACCTGGGGTCCTCCTGTCTCAGCCTCCCAAGTACTGGGATTACAGGCTTTACAGTTTATTAGCTGAGTGGTACTGGCCAAGATACTCTAAACCTCAATCTTCTATACTGCAAGATGTGACTAGTGATGCCTTATGCAATCAGTTTGCTGGGAGAGTTATGTCAAAATAATGTAAGCAAAACATGTATCTTATCTACCACACTGGAAATACTCAATAGCTGTAATCTGTACATGTTAGGCTTCCTCCTTCATGTAAAATGCAGATCTACTTTTAAGCAAGTATGGCTTCTTTTTCTCAGGCTGGAGCCTGACTTCATTCATGTGTCAAGTCTTTAAATAGGCCTGCTACATGCCAAGTAGTTGGTGTAAGTTAAATTTCTAAAAAATAGATATAATTCCATTGTCAAAATATCACATTTTCATTGGAAGAAAAACAACAATAATAAAATTATAAGAATACAATGCTTAATGTACTAACACATACTCTGTTCTTATAGGCTAAATAAAGAATTAAAAACTGGTAAAATAATAGGGCAAAAGTTTTATTCATTGCTTTCTGGGTGGGGAGAATGATATTATCTTAACACTTGCATTGATTTCCACTTGCTTAGGCAAAAGATCAAGCTTTAATGACAAATATACTAGCTAAACATTTAATGTAATAGTTCAGGCAGCCTTTAAAGCATATATTTACTGAAATTAAACATTAATTTATTATCAAAAATAAACTAAAAAGAGAACTTCTTGTTGCCTGAGGTATATACGTAAGCTCCACATGGCTATGGCATCTGGTCCTGTACAAATTGATCATAATATTCTGATTTTTAGGGAATGAATAAAAACAATCTTCACATGACAGTTGGTTTCCAAAGTATTTTATGAAATTCTGAAGATACTGTAATTGGCCCAACTCTTTCTGGGGTTCTGTGGTTTTGATTATAAGTGATTTGATGAGTTTTGAAAGTATATAGCAGTTTGTGGAATGAGAATAAGAAGACAAGTATGTGTTTGAAGAGTTACAAATTGATGCTGTGATGTTTTGTATATTATCCCAAATAATTGCACTAGGCTAAAGAGCTAATATCCTAAGGGAAAAATAGAGATTATTCTTATTAAATGTTAAAAATAATGACCAATGCCATACTAAAGCTGTCAATATCAGCAAACATAGTCTCAAAAATAAAACTTTAAGGGCACTCAGTAGGAGTATACAATCTTAGCTCTAATTACATCTTTTACTGTTTTTCCTTAGGCCATCTTGGAACATGGCCTAAAGCCAGATTCATATAATTACCCGGAAATGTTTCCTTTTATACTGTAGGATTTAGAATGCTGAGTGCAAAACCTAAATGGGAACCCTGTCCATGATTAAAAGAGGAATGAAGAATTATAAAATAAATGTGGAGTGGTTAAATTTAGAGAGAAAAAAGAATTTTTCTTAATATGGGTAAAATTTCATTGAATAAACTGAGCATGTATGCTGTATTTTTCAAATAGGATGTTTTATAGAGAGTTACAGTGATAAAAAGACACTTTAACCAGGTAGACAAAGTCCCATTCTGCTCGATGGAAATTTTTCCTTTTCTTTTCTTTTCTTTTCTTTTCTTTTCTTTTCTTTTCTTTTCTTTTCTTTTCTTTTCTTTTTTCTTTTCTTTTTTCTTTTTTTCTTTTCCTTTCCTTTCCTTTCCTTTCCTTTCCTTTCCTTTCCTTTCCTTTCCCCTCCCTCCCTCCCTCCCTCCCTCCCTCCCTCCCTTTTTCCTCCCTTCCTTCCTTCCTTCCTTCCTTCCTTCCTTCCTTCCTTCCTTCCTTCCTTCTTTCTTTCTTTCTTTCTTTCTTTCTTTCTTTCTTTCTTCTTTCTTTCTTTCTTTCTTTATTTGTGGTACCAGGTATTGAACCCAGAGGCATCCTACCTCTGAGCCAGCCCTTTTTATTTTTTGTTATGAAACAGGGTCTCAATAGATTGCTGAGAATCTTGCTAAGTTGCTGAGGCTGTCCTCAAACCTGTGAGCCTCCTTTCTCAGCTTCCTATGTACTGGGATTACAGGAATGTGCCACCATGCCCTGTGAAAATTCTGTTTTCAAATGAGATCAACAAGGACAATTTGGTGAAGCAGAAGGATTAGGTGCCAAGAGGCCAAGTGATGGTTTTATCCCCTCATTTGTGGCAAGGGAGAAAGAAAGAAACTGCAGCAAATTGAGACCTACTCCCTCAAATTTAGGAGAACAGAATTGAAACAGTTTAGCCTTCAAAAAGTTGATGGATTATTATTATTATTATTATTATTATTATTTTGGTGGTGAGTTTCTTGTGTTTTTGTATATTATACATACTGGTCCTTTATTGGAGGAGTAGTTGGCAAAGATATTCTGCCATTCTGTCAGCTCTCTTTTGAGGTTCTTGATAGCTTCCTTTGCTGCACAGAAATTTTTCAGTTTAATGCAATTCCAAGTATTAATCCTTGTTTTAATTTCTTGTGCCTTTAGGGTCTTATTGAGGAAGTTTTTACCCATACCTATATATTGGAATGTTGGTCCTATGCCCTTTTCAAGTAACTGCAAAGTCTTTGGTCTCATTTCCAGGTCTTTGATCCATCTTAAGTTGACTCTTGTGCAGGGTGAGAAAGTGGGATTTATTTCCATTTTCTACATATGGATAACCAGTTTTGCTAACACTATTTGTTAAAAAGGTTATCTTTTTTCCAGCATATGTTTTTGGCCCTTTTGTCATTTTTTGTTATTCCAAATGAATTTAAGGGCTGATTTTTCTAGATCTGTGGAGAATGACTATGGTATTTTAATGGGGATTGCATTGAATCTGTAAATCACTTTTGGAAGGATGGCCATTTTGATGATATTTATTCTGCCTATCCAAGAGCACAGGAGATCCTTCCATCTTCTAAAATCTTCTTCAGTTTCTTCCTTTAGTGTTTTATAATTTTCATTATAGAGGTCTTTTACCTCCTTAGTTAGATTTATTTCTAAGTATTTTATTGTTTTTGAGGTTATTGTGAATGGAATTGTCTTCTGGATTTCTTTTTCAGTGAATTTATAGTTGGCATTTATAAAATCTTCTTAGTTTTTCAGATTGATTTTGTATCCAGACAATAAACTCACCACCAAAAAAACAAATAACCCAATCAAAAAATAGGCAAGTGAACTAAATAGACACTTCACAAAAGAAGATATACAAATGGCCAATTAATATATGAAGAAATGTTCAACACCATTAGTAATCAGAGAGATGAAAATCAAAACTACCCTGAGATTTCACCTAACTCCAATTAGAGTGGTGATCATTAAAAACACAAACAATAATAAATGCTGGCAATGATGTAGAGAAGTAAGAGCTCTGGTACAGTGTTGGTGCGCTTGCAAATTAATGCAACCACTTTGGAAATCAGTGTGGCAGATCCTCAGAAGAATGGGAATGAACCTACCATATGACCCAGCTATACCACTCCTGGGTATCTACCCAAAATAACTGAAACCAGACTACCATAGTAATGCATGCATATCTATGTTTATAGCAGCACAGTTCATAATTGCCAATCTATGGAACTGGCCTAGGTATCCATCAACAGATGAATGGATTACAAAATTATAGAATAGACACACAATGGAATTCTACTCAGCCATAAAGAAGAACAAAATTATGTCATTTGTAGGGAAATGGATGGAACTGAAAAATATTATGCTAAGTAAGATTAGTCAGTTACAAAAAGTGAAAGGTTGGATGTTTTCCTTCATATGTGGAAGCTAAGGAGAAATTGGGACACAGGAGGGACTCCAGAAAAAGGAGGAGAAACTTTAGTGGAGTGAAGGAGGGGACCTAACTGAGGGAAGAGGGAAGGAGGAGGAAGACATGAAGAGGGGAACACTTCAATGGACTGCTGTACATACACAAACTTGTCAATGCCAATCACAGTGTCATGCATGGAAAGATGGGGAGGGAGAGGAAGTGGGGTGGGAACACAGCTCAACAACCACTATGTGCACGTATGCCTCTATCACCCTGAACTTCATCATGGCATATGATTACAAAGCACCAATAAAAAATTTAAAAATGTGAAGGGCTGGCACTTGAAGCTCCGTGCTCTGGCTCTGATGTGTGCTCACCCAGGCTCTTCTCTCACTCTGAGGTCACCCTCTAGTGAGCATGCAAACACCGTGCTGGGTGACATGGCACACACCTATAATTCCAGTTCTTGGGTGGCTAAGACAGGAGGATTGCAGATTCATGACCAGCCTCAGCAATTTAACAAGATCCTCGGTCATTTAGAGAGCCCCTGTTTCAAAATAAAAAGGGCTGGGGATGTAGCTCGGAGGTAGAATGCCCCTGTGTTCAATCCCCAGTACCAAACCAAACTAAAACAAAACCCAAAAAAATCCCCAAACCTCCACCCCCAAAACCCAAAAAACAAACACACTATGGGTAGTGACCTTCAGGGCCCCTGGTCCTGGTACTTATGGATTTTGTCCTTAATCTATACCCACAATGCAACTTTTACTACAGATGTTAACTTCAGCTACACTCCAGCCTTTTTTATTTTTATTTTGAAAGAGGGTCTCATTAAGTTGCTGAGGCTGGCCTCGAACCTTTGGTCCTCCTGTCTCAGCCTCCCAAGTACTGAGATTATAGGCATGTGCCACCACACCCACCTGATACCTCCCCTTTAAAACTACATTCTAGCCTTGTTTTAATAAGGTTTGTTTATAATCTACCACAGTTGTGACTGTCTCTATGAGGTACCAGCACCATTACTGAACCATGTACTTGGTTTGACTTTGGCCATCTCCATCACTAAAATGGAAATGTTAAAATTAAAATCTACTTGTTGATTAGGGTTGTATTTGTTGACATAAAAATAGCCATGTGCATTTAAAATTATGAAATCCCAAGGAACCTATCAACAACTAGTTTTATTTTTTGTTTTTATACACTAATATATTAAAACAACATATCACACTAAAAATGCAATAATTTAGACATTTTTCCAAGCAAAATTTGTTATTATTTTTGTTTTGTTTGGGTTGGTACTGAAGATGGAACTCAGGGGCATTCTAACTCAAAGCTATACCCTCAGCCATTTTTGTTTTATTTTTTTAAATTTAGAAACAGAGTTTTGCTGGGTTGCTGAGAGTTTCGCTACATTGCTGAGACTGTCCTCAAGCCTGTGATCCTCCTGTCTCACATCCAGCTTGTTTTTAAATGCAATCCGTGGTCTACACTGTCCAATTGCCCCCTCCCCCCCGATTCCATTCTTGTCCCTCTTCTTTTCTCACAGAATGTATTCTTCCTTCAGGATCACATCCACTCCAATCACCTTTAATTTATATTGCCATCCTAATTAATCCTAGATGTTCTTAGCTCCAAACTTTCCTGAGGTTTGGATTCTAGGATTCAGAAAAGGATTCTAGAAGAAGCAAAGGGGAAAGAATAGAAGCAAAGGGGGAAACCTGGAAAGAGAGATATCAGAAAAATTAGGAGAGAAGGTTTCAAGTAGATCACAATGTTAAATGCTTTACCAAGTGTTCAAAAGGAAAGCCCTTAAAACAGTTTATCAGTATTCCAGTCAAAGTTGCTGGTGACTCTGGGGAGGAGAATTACAATTGAATCATATAAATGTATGAATTCATACTGGATTGAAGGGTCTCAAAGAGTTAAATGGGACAAAGAAACGAAGGCAGCATGTATAGAGTCTCCTTCCAGGAATGGTAACGTGAGGAAAAATACAGGGCAACTGTGCTCAAGATTTGTTTTTCAAGAAGTGAGTTCAAGGTACCAGCTCCAGATGGTGTGCATCATTATAGGCAAAGGCTAACAAGACAGAAGGGGGCAGCATCCTGGGCTCATACCCACAAAAATCTATAGGAGGGAAGGCAGAATCCATAACTATGAAAGCGTATTGATCTCTAACTGCAAACATTTTGTAACTAGTGGGGAAGACAAGCAGTGTAGACAAGGCAAAATTAAACATGCTTTTAAAACAAGAGTGCACTTGAAAAATGCTCTGAGATGGAAAGAAACATGCAGTCATCCCCACAGAGTGGATGGAAAAGAAAATTTCACAGAGTAGGTGGCATTCAAGCTGAGTCCAAAGGGATAAGTACAGTTTAATCTGCAAAGAGAGGGAAGAAGCAAATTACTGGTGTACGGGCGAGCATGATCGAAACAGCAGGAGGACTGAGTGAACCGTTGCTGTGTGATTAGGTTCTGTGGAGGGGTATATTTGAATGTGAAGATATGGTGGTGCATTAAGGTTTTATTTTATAAAGTTTTAAGTGCTTCAGAGTATATAATTATTTCCTATGAAGTGGGAAATGGTATGTTCCTGCCTGAATTTTAGAAAATGAATTCTAGTAACAGTGGCTAAGATGAAGAGGAGGTATTTTAATAGTCAAGTTGAAGGGTAATGAAAACTAATAAAAGAAAATATTTACTAGAAAAGGGAGAGACAAGAAAAATCCAGCAGGTGGTATGGATAGCTTTTTTTTTAGAGCTTTGATATCAAGGGCTGGTGGAAAGAAGTTAAATATGACTCTGTAAGTTTTTTTTTTTTTCATCTCAGTATCTGTTAGCCAGTTCTAATGTTTACAACACCTTTCTTTTTTTTTCCAGGACACTTCTCCAAAGAACTTTTCTAATTTTCAGATGAGGATACTGATTAACACCTTTTCTGTGTAATTTAAGATGCGAGTTTGGAATCAAGGTAGAAAATTTACATCTTAAGTGTCCAACTCATTGCTTCCTGGAACACCTGAAAATACATTTACGGTGGGTATGTGACTATAAAATGGTGAGTTTTCCAATTAACTTATAAATTAAAGAAATTTAATAACTTGGGAAAACAAAAAGTAGTTTTATGGTGGCCCAATAAACTATTAATTTGATCAATAAGACTTATTTATAACTATAAAAACAGGCTAATAGAACCAGATTCAGATTAAGTACAATGTAAAAATCGAGTTATAAAGATACCCAAAGAGTACTTAGATACAAGTGATTGAGGATCACAGTGTAAATCATATTTATTAAATGATTACTATGTTCCTTTCTAAGAAGAAAAAGATTAAAAGCAAGCTGTGATGAAGAGAAATGGATCATTTGGGTATTAGGCACTTCGGAACAATATGCCCAAAACAAAAGTTCCATTGCTGTGTCCAGCACTTAGAGGTGGAGTTAGATGGTTAGGAGACAATAGAAAGAAAGGGATTAGTAAAAGGGAGAATAAGAGAGACAGAAGAGGTGAGAGATAGTCAGAAGGAGGACGCAATCATGTAAGTCACAGGTCAATGGTAATCATTCTTAATTAACCTTCCTTGATTTCAGAATGAAATTCAGAACTCAGCTAAAACTCTTGAAGAAGAACGAGGTTCTGGTGCAGACGACTTTACCAAAACACACAACAGCTGAGATCTGGAGATGCTTAGTATGCTGCCTAACATTTTCAAGCACGATCATTATCGTCAATATTGGTCAATCAGCTAAAAATATTTGTTGTTTTCTCTGTGTACAATACTATAATACTAGGCAAGTTACCAAAAGTAAACAGAAAAGGTAACATATGCACTCGAGAGGCAGAGTATTTAGCTGGGAAAATTAAAGCTAAATACATCAAGCTATTATAGTTTTTTGTTTTGTTTTGTTTTTGTTTTCATTTTTGGTACTGGGGATTGGATCCGGGGGCATTCTACCTCCAAACTATACTCCTGGTCTTTAAAAAAAACTTTTTTTAAATTTTGAAACAGGGTCTCACTAAGTTGCTGAGGCTGGATTTGAACCTGCAATTCTCTGGTCTCAGTCTCCCAAGTACTTGGATTACAGGCCACTGCACCCAACTCAAGCTATTGTAGTTCTTTAAATGTTTGGTTTGACTAATTAATTCTTTAGAGGATAAAAATGTAACATTCTAGGTCAGATACTAGGGCTGGTTTTAAAGGATAAGTATAATTTGAGAGATACATCCTGAATGTAGTTCTAGCAGCTAATGCATGTTTATTGACCTAATGGATGAACAGACAATTCATGAATTGGTGGAAGAGGAAAGAATGAGAGTATTGTAGCAAGGACAATGATGCAGGGGAAAGCAAGGCTGGGTAGTTCATATGCAGAGGGCAAAGATCAAAGGGCAAAGAGTGAAAACACCGGATCAAAGAAACAGATGGCATTTTGAGAGCCCATGTGAATCTTTATAGGAAGGGTCAACACAACATTTCCTTACTATATACACCTGAGATGAGGAGTATTAGAAATATCTCTTGATGATGATGATGATGATGATGATGATGGGTTGAATGACTCGGTTAATAAAAATCCCATCTAAAAATGTGTAGGTTATACAGGTTAAGAGGTTTGAGATGAGGGATACCATTAGACAGATTTGGATTCAAATCTTTCTCTTTCATTACTTATACTAACTTAAGCAAATTCCTCTTGTGTCCTCTCTAGGTGCCAAAATGAGCTTAAACATGTCTTACCTCACAGCATTACTACGAAAATTTGTAAGGTAATACATATCAAGTATTTAGCATAGAGCTTGGCACATGGCATACGGAAAGCATAAAACAACTGTTATCTCTATTATCTTCATTAAGATTATTACTTTATTATAGGATTAATTTTATCTTGCTCTATTTTTTCATATTACTACATTGTATCTACATCAAAATTTATATTAATTTGTAAGGTTAAGTAAAGATCAGTTGTGTTCAAGCTGGAATACTGCAATTAAAAATAAACACTTCTAAATTTTTAAAACATTAAAAATAAAGACTTTCTCCTTTTTTGTAGCTCGCTACAATTTAAAAAGTTTATCCCTGTTTTTAGGAGTGAGGAATCACAAGACAGACCTAATGATAGGCTAATTTTGGACCATTTAAACTAATAGAAGTTAAGCCCCTGGGTATGGTTGTGTAGGCTGTACACTGGAATTCTCCTGGGGTTCCATTCCCACAGGCAGTTTAAGAGCTGGGTGTCTTCAGAGTAGGGGAATCTCAACTCTACAAAGTATCAAATTTCCAAATGGCTTATAGTTGCTTTTACAGTGTTGATATTATGAAGACTTGTTTAGGTTAATATTAAATTGTTTGCCTTCTTCCAGCATGCAATGATGTGAGGGGGGACTGGTGCTACTCAGGGCATTTCATAGCGGGAGTAGGAAGAGGATGGGATAAGAAGAGAGGAATGGGATGTGGAAGGAAGGACACAAAGAGCTGTGTGCAAGTATGTTTTTAACACATTGAACCTCGCTATGATATATAATTGCAATGCACCGATAAAATTAAAACACATGAATCTATAGTTGCTGCATTCAGAATTTAACTAGTTTCTATTTCTACAACAAGAACACAGGTATATACCAAGATAGTAGCATAACGTTTGCTACTGAGTATTTTAAAGTCTTGACATCAGTTTTAGTTTCAAAACTAAGTCCTAAGTTAATAAAGGTCTGTAGAGAAAATACAAAATGCCAATATGTCAACAAAAGTATAAATAATTATTCTGTTTTGAATACTCTACTCAAATTTAAAAAATATACTTTAATTTGAGGAGAACTACATCAAAACTAAATAACAGATGGATTTATATGTTTCCCAGCAGGCAGAGTGAAGCTAGTGAAGAGAAAGAGCCAGGTTTACGTTCATGTTGACTGAAAGACAATCCTATTTTTGTGCTTTCTTCTAGGCCTTTAATAATTTCAGTGAGGGTCAAAGAGAATCAAATGGAAAAAAAAGCGCCAAGTAATAAAAGGTTAGCACTGTCATCGCTGCGGTTGTTGGACATTTCATTTATCTAAAATCAGAGGTGCCAGTGATTTCTGAAATCCAAGCCAGAAGCAGACATAAAATACCATTTAGAGACCTAGCAATTTCCCACAAAAATTATACTCTTCAGTTGTTAGATAATAAGTGTTATTTGACAAATGAAACAAAAGACCTTTGGAGTTTATATTATTACTATCAGCAAATAAGTGTTATTTGACAAATTAAGCAGAAAGATTCTTAAACCTTATATTGTTGCTTATCTATCCCCAGTCAGTATTTATGTGACTGGGATAATCCCCAGCTTCCAAATGCAGAATTAGAAGAGTCAATTATTATTGACTGAAGTATTTAAATTGTGAAAAGTCGACAGGCCGAAAAGGTGAATCATACATTTAGAGAAATCTTGGTGGGATAATAAATAACAATTCTGGCCTCAAAATTTCAATTTAAAAGCATAGAACAGTTCAGAAGAGGCTATTCCTATGGGTAAAAGTCACAATAGATAAAAATATACAGATGCACTTTTATTTATTTTTATATGTTTATTGGTGCAATGTAATTCTACATCATAGTGAGATTCAAAGTGATACAAACACACATGCACACATCACTTGCTGTATTTCCTTCCATATTACTGCCCCCTGAGCTCCCCTTTCCCCCTCCCCATTCATGGTAGCGAGATTGGTAGTAAAATCTTGTATGGACATAACCTTATTTAAACTGTTCCCTTCCTCAAGCCTCCGGCACCCCCTTCCACTATTCTATTGGATTCTCTACTCATTTGACTGAAGTTCTTTTTGTTCCTCTTTTCTCTCTAGCTTCCATATATAAGAGAAAACATATGACCCTTGGCTTCCTGAGACTGGCTGATCTCACTTAGCATAATATTCTCTAGTTTCATCCATTTTCCTGAAAATGACATAATTTTGTTCTTTATGGTGGAGCAAAATTCCATCCTGTGTATATACCACATTTTTGTTCTCTATTTGTCTGTTGATGGACACGTAGGTTGGTTACATAACTTGGCTACTTGTGAATTGTGCTGCTATAAACTTGGGTATGCATGAATCACTATAGTATTCCTTTGGAAAGATTTTGAAGGGTGGTATGTCTGGGTTATATGGTGGTTCCATTCCTAGTCTTTTGGCTGAGTCATATAGTGGTTCCATTACAAATACACTTTTATTTGTAGATTGGATATTACTTTTAAATACAATACAACAATCTATAGTACCCTAAGCATTTCATCTCCTTTTACAATTTTGCATTGAAGTTCTGGAATTTAACTAGTAATGATACAAGTACCATTGAGCAGCAGAGAAGTAATTCATTAAAGAAAAAAAGAAACAGATACACATGCATATCCTCAATAAATAGTTTTGTTATTAAAAGCCACTATATTCACTGCACCCGGTTGCCAGATTCCACACAGATCAGTTACCAGAAACCCCCCCACTGTTCCACTGAACTTTGATGAGTACATAGGCAGGAGGTACACAAAATGCAAATTACCTAAACACAAATTTATTCAAGGAACATAACTTCTGGACAAGAAATGCATTTTATGCACCAAAATGAACCAAAAAACTGGAGTAGAATCAATTAATAGACTAAATCTGCTAAAAGTAAATTTGTAGTACATTTACTATAAAGTAAAATGGAACCCTCTTCTGGTAGAGAAGAGGACAATGGCAACATTGTTAAAGGGATGTATTTCCCCCACACTCCTATGTAAAATCAAAATAGGAAAAATCAATAAAACCAATATGATCACTTTGGAAGAAAAACATTGTTTTCTCTAGCCCAGACATCTGAAAGTTTTTAACGTGTAATACTGAAATGAATTTCCTTCTGTGGGGTCTGTAGCCAGGACACTGAGGGCATCGCTGTTTCGATTTCTCGAATACCATGCAGTGAGCCTCAGACACCATGCTGCCGCTGAGAGTCGCAAACCTACCTGTTGGGAGGCGGCAGCTTGGCTTCACTTCAAGTGATTTGCCAGGCAGATTCCAGCCCCTGGTGAAAATTACTCCCGGTCTTCCTAGCCATAGTCCAAAAGAAATCAGGATTAACCTAATGTAAATCAGGTGTGTCTAATAGCCATTTTAATCTGGAAGCAACTCCTCTGGGTGTGTTACCTTATAGGAGGGGTTATATTAATTTGCCTAATGTAGTTTACCCTCATTACCCTCAGCTGTGTCTTTACAGTCCTTTTTTTAAGGTAGACAGCCACTCATATCCACAAGGCAGGGCTATGCTTTGGCAGAAGGAGGCTGAGGGTTTCACAATAGGATAAGTTTAAAGCAGTTTCTTTCAATTAAAAACAAAATTCATATGCAAATAAATAGAGGATTTAGTGTTACTCATTTTGTCTGAGAGTGCCTCTGAAACTGTTTTGTGTGAAATTCTATAGAAGCCAACAATGGCTTAGCACATATAAAGATGATATTAAAACACTGGGTCATCTAGTTTTCCAGCATTGCACATTAACATTTTGTCTAGATATTTGAACAACTTTTCATTGTTATGGATTATGCAATTAAAACCATAAGATAAGGATCAAGTTACCTTATCTTGGATTTGCATTTATTAACAGCTAAGCTAAGTGAATGAATAAAAAATTAAACATTATGCCCTGTGTTTGAGGACATTTTGAAATTTTATGAAAATTTATGCCTTAGTTAAACTGCTTTATTTTTATTAGAGCAATGTCTTAGGAAAAATTTAGTCTCTAAAGAATTACAATAATGGCAAAGAATCTTTATTTTTTATTTACTTCCTTAAAAACATTTCTTCAGAATCTACTAAATATTGAGCCGGGTATGGTGGCGCATGCTTGTAATCCCAGTACTTGGGAGGCTGAGACCAGAGGATCTGGGTTCCCAGCCAGCCTCAACTACTTAGTGAGGCCCTCCGCAACTTAGTGAGACCCTGTTTCAAAACAAAGAATAAAAAATAGGGCTGGGGGTGTAGCTCGGAGGTAGAATGCCCCTGGGTTCAATCCGCAGTACCACACACACACAAAAAGATTCTACTAAATATCAAAAACTAGAGTAGGCAATGGAGATAGAAAAGAATAAGTAAAAGTTGTGTTAGAAAGCACAGACACACATAAATATTTATAATATATATGATAGGAGTAATTATCTTATTAATGATAATTTATATGACATTTACTATGTACCAGACATTGCTCTAAGTTCTATATTTATATTAAATTATTTAATTCTCAAGACATTTTTATGAGTTATGTTTCCTATTTTAATCCTCATTAAAGTAACAAAAAATAGGTACAGTGAAGTTAAATAACTTGCCAAAGGTTACAGACCTATTATTGCTTATTGAAGGCCACAAAACAAAACAATAAGGAAAATAAGTAAATAGGCAGACTAAGAAATAAAGTGCCATGTCACCTAAGAATACTGTAAATTAAGCAATAAATATTCATAGGAGAGACTGCTCTCAACGTTTTGCAAGAAACACACTAGCCTGGGTGGTGGGAGTTAAAGCATCAACAAATGACAATAAAAATTCCAAAGGCAGGGGCAGGCATCATGGGCAGTCAACAAAATAAACAAAGTATGGATATGGGAGAGCACACGTGATACTTGGGAAGCAGTGAGTCTTCTTGCTTAGCTAGGGTGGTGGCAACAGACACCTGTCTATGGGACAAAGGGACTGTATAGTTCTTCCTGACTCCTCACTGCCTTCCAGCACTCAGGCCCGGGCCCCAGAGACAGGCTATCTGTCAATACTCTATAGAGCGCACAGCACATAAATACTGTATTGGCTATTGTCTGAGTTACGAGGAAACAGAAGGCCCACTCTCAATCCCCAAAGAAAAGGTGGGCAAAATAGCAATAATGATATTTGAAAGCACAGTAAGGCATCGTGTAATCACATGATCTGGATGCCAATAGAGGAGTGCTAATGGAGCAGGGCCAGGGGCCAGAGAAAATAGGTGAATTTCAGCAAAGATGACTCCAGACTTCCATCCCTGTTCATGTTTCTCTGCTGTTCCTGCTTGCAAAAGAGCTGGGTATTTTTTGAGAAGCAAG
Organism: Glis glis; assembly: GCA_004027185.1. Classification (NCBI taxonomy): domain Eukaryota; kingdom Metazoa; phylum Chordata; class Mammalia; order Rodentia; family Gliridae; genus Glis; species Glis glis. The sequence goes on from PVJS01004273.1 coordinate 69,502, forward strand.
AGACAGCTATGTTTTTACATTTGGCTTGGATACAAACACAGTGAAAATATCTTATGTTTCTTGTGTTCTGTGAAATAAAAAATGGGGTGAATGGTGATATGTTACCATCACAGAATGTTGCTTTAGGCCCAGTCTTTAAAAGAAAATGTTGTAGGATGAAAATGTTACAAGTAAGAACATATGGAGTTCAGGGTAATATAGTTTGATGACTTAATGGGCCGTGTCGCCTTGGTAGCATAGAACTAAAGTATGTCTGGCTATTCCTTCTAACTCTACCTCAAGCGATATATACAATTACCTGTTAGGATATTCATATCACAAATGGGATAGCAGAGGTAGAGAAGCTTTTTAATGATTCATGGTAACTGGATGAAGTGAGTTTCTTGTAATCAGAGTTTTATCCACAAATCCTTTCTGAGGTTTATGTGATAAGTAGCTAGAAGTTCTAACCACCATATCACTGTAAAATAATAAAAGATGTGGATTCCGTGATTTAAGAAGATATTGATCACAGTTCTCTGTACTTATAAACAATTAATAGCTTTTTAGGTGATTTCATATTTATCACAATCTTCTTATCAATCTTGCAGGACAGGCAGAGGGAGTCCTGCGGATGAAGATGATAATAGAAAGAGATGCTGGCTGGCCAGCAGTCCTCAGTATATAAGAAGGAATCAAATCCAGGATAGCCCAGGTACACCCCGGCCCTATTTTTTTATACTTTATTTTGAAACCGGGTCTCACGAAGTTGCGGAGGGCCTCACTA
>PVJS01004274.1:0-70068 GCA_004027185.1 Glis glis
TGCGTGGGTGTGCGCGTGCGTGGGTGGGTGTGCGCTGCGTGGGTGGGCGGGCGCGTGCGTGGGCGGGCGCGTGCGTGGGCGGGCGCGTGCGTCCTTGGCGTGGACGTGCGCATGCGTATATGGCGCATGTCCGCGCCAGCATGACATGCGCATGCGACCTTACACAATTGTGGCCGCGCGGGATGTGCGCACATCTGCAGCTTGTGCAGGAATCTGATACTACTGTTTTGCAGAGAGTTATTTTTAGAAAGAGAAGTTGGGCTTCATGTATTAAATACACGTTACCAACTTGCATTCTGGCATAGCTGCAACATACTCAGAAACAATGGGAGAATGTTCCAGTTCTAAATACTCTAAATTAATCACTGGACATGCTCATGTTTCAATCCTGGCTTATTCTTCAACAAATGTATATCACTGGTATTTTAATATGTACTTCATTATTCCTAGTTAGGTTCAATTTTATTCATGCTAAAATTGGCCTTTTATAATTTTTGTTCTTAGTCATTATACCAACTTTTTTCTGTTATAGTGCATCATATTTTGATAGTAACTGAAGTAATTGTGTATCTTAAATTTTCATTCTCTATTGCCATCAAAGATAAAAATACGTTTTTTTTCTTTGTCTGAAATCTGTCTTTATGCTCATGGTACAAAATTTGTAATGATTTGATAAATGTGCTTCTGGGCAATGAAAACATCATTAGTTGGAGGGAGAGACTTTGTTTATTGTCTATAAAACTTTGTATTTCTACCTATCTGTACACAAAGAGAATAAAGAATAATGTCTAATATAGGTCGTAATACTCCATGTTGAAAACAACTTATCTGTAACCAACAGGTTATGATCTTTATAGGATCAAGAACTAATTGAGTAGTTGCTATTAACAAGACTTCATTAGTAAAGAAAGACTAGAATGGAAAAATAAATTGGTGACTAACTTTATTTCAAGAAATTTCTGGAAACCCATTTCTCTGGACAATATATTCCTCAATTAGCCCTCTTAGGACAATAGATTACTCCTTATGGTAAATAACCCCTATCAGATGGCATAATCACTCAACAGGACAAACCACCTTCTTATCAAAATAATTTTCTAATTGAATACTCTTCTCATTATGTAGGGTGGTTCTCAGTGATTTTAATATGAACTGTACCTGATCCTAATCAGATTTCTATTTCAATGAGCTTAAACCTGCCTAAATATCAGATCTCAAAATTTTATAAATGTATAGTTTTGACATATAAACACTTCATAAGCACTATCAATATCTTTGTCCTTAATGACAAATAATATTAAAATTTAAAAATATACTGAGGTGTCAAGTAAGTGATAAATTTTCTTTGATTGAATGATAAATTATTAAATTATTTGGTGGCATATTTGGGGGTTGGCAGTAGATCATACAGATTTCTCAAAAGATGAGAATTGTATTAGTCGGGAAAACAGAACCAATTCAGAGAAATACAACCAATAAAATGTTTGTGTGTATGTATGTGTGTGTATTATATATTAGTTATTTTTATATAAAGTATTAAAGTGTGCATATATACATTCACACACACTCACATCAAAAGTACAAGATAAAACATTCCTATTGACAAAGATATGGTAAACCTCTTATTAGGCAAAAAAAATGTTTTGAAAAGAAATAGCAGGTGATTTTTAATAGGTTAGTTTTATTTTAGAATAACTTAGAAAGAAAAATAAATTGCCCTCATGTTTCAAGTATTGACACCCATTATGCCTACTTATGTCAACAAATCGTTTCATGACTCAGTGTCAGAGAGTCTGTGGAATCAAGGTCGGTGTATCAGTGAGGAAAGCTTCTGCAGATTTTCTTTTCTTTTACATCAAGTACACATGAAGAATTGTATAATGCTTTATTTTAGCATTTTGAACCAAAAGTTCAATGTTTACAAGCCTCAGGCAAATGCTCAGTGCCTTCCAAAAGTATTAGGTACACACTCAAGAAGAAAATTCACTCTCCATTGGAGCTTACTAAATCAACACTTGTCATATTAAATCCCTCATCCATTTCTACTGTCTAGATAATGCAGGGACTAATTTTAATATGAAATTTCAACATATAAACTGTCTATTCTACATGAAGCTATAATTGTGGTAAATAAAACAAATAAAAAATTATCAGTCATGCTTTATCTTTATAATTTAGACATTTTCAAATATGAAAATTTAGAATCATTATATTTTATAATTAGAAGAGACAGTCCTAAGATATTATTTATACCCCTAAATATGTAACAGAACTCTGGAGAGCCATGGAAAAAGCTTAAGTTATTCTACAAATGCTTATTCGAACTTTATTTTTAAAACCCACTGCAACATACTATATGCACACTGAAACATCACCCACTAAATATCAACATACTATTTATCATTACTTTTGAATTTACACTTTGAGGGACTTGAGCTCAAACCTCTCTTACTGTATCTTTTTATGAACATGAAGTCCCTGCAAATAAGATGGATAAATTTAAATTATAAGATTGTTTTTGGTCTGTTTCCTATTTCTATAATTAAATACTGGAGGCTTGGTAATTTATAAAGTAAAATAGTATAACTTATTTATTTTCTAGTTTTAAAGTCCTAAAGTCCAAGATTGGGTAGTTTTATTAGTTCAACCTCTGGTAAGGGACTAATGGTGATGGCATCATGGCAGGCGTGCAAGCAAGAAGTAGAGTAAATGGCAAGTCAAGAACCCAGAGAGTAGAGAGGGACCAGTCTTCCTCTTTTACTATTACCCTGAGAACTAACAGGGTCTCATTGATTACCTAATTACTCATGAAATTATGTATTTACAATGGGAGCACTTATTTCCCCTGAAAAAATGTTAGATGATCTCTTTGATATCTTAAAGTCAAAAAAAGCATATACAAAATAATGAGAATGCTATGTCCCTTTATTATAAAAATAGCTTGTTGTTGACACTTGTATAAGTATTGAAAGTTTGGAGAGAATACATAAGGAACTTCTAATTGTGGGTTGTTTTCAAGGGAAAATGTTATTTTTCATATTAGAGCTTCTTACTCTGAATTTTTAAATCATGTACATGCATTGATTTTAAAGTCTGGAGTTATCTGGTATTATTTTTAAAAACTGAGGTGTCATGGGCTGATTTTTTAATTTGAGTTTATACTTCCTTGTATTTAAAAGCTAATAAAGATTATTAAAATGTAAATCCCAGCAGTTTCTTAAAACATGAATCACTTCAGCAAAACAAGTGTTTGCTTTTTAATCAATAGTCAAAAAATTTTGTTGCAGAAAATTTCAAAGTAATTTCCACTTACCTATCCCTAATCAGTCAGAAACATCTCATATATACATATAAATATGTATTAATAAATAATATGTTATATATTAATAAATAATGAATACATAAACATACTTTTATTGGTGCATTGTAGTCTCATAATGTAGTTCAGAGTGATAGGGACATACATGTACACAGAACTTGGTGAGACATCTTGAAAGGAATTAAAATCACTGGGAAACATTACGTTAAGGAAAACTTCATTTTCAAAATTTTATGTAATATAAGGAAAAGTACACCTGCCTATCAGTTGTCAGAGAAAGTCGTCTGTTATATTTCATCATATTGTATTATATTTCACTATAATCTCAAAAAAGATCTTCCAGCTGCATAATATTCTTTTCTCTTCACTGTTGGGTATGGATGGCTTTGGTATAAAATTGAGTTGGTGTTTGCTATTATTTAGGTTCTTCAAAGATTCATTTCAAGGTGTTAATTGATGAAGAAATTGGCTTCTCGAAGGCTTTGTAATGAGGCAGGAACCCCTGTCAATTAAGTGAGAGTTCAGGACTGTCACAGCTAACTGGGAGACCCTGGCTACTTCACTCCACATTTTTGAAGACCACTCTGTATATTTGAAAACCGAATACATGCCAAGTGCTATACTGATCTAAAATATGAATTTCTTACCTCTCAATTAAAAAATTCTACCATTTCAGAAATTCTCAGACATTGCCTAATTCAAGATAGAATTAAGTCAGTTTGATCACTCTAATTTTCAATCAGAGAACCCAATAAGACTGAGATGAATTTTCTAGTCCCCCCCCGTCACAGAAACACTCTCAGTTCTGCCTCCCAAGGCAACATATACAATTTATTCTTATAACATTCTAATTTAATACGTATCCTTCATGTTAAAAGACAACTAGTAATATCATGAATAATATATTAGAACAGATTTCAAGGAAATCATTTTCTTTGTGATATACTTGTTATTTCATTCTCCAGGTTCTGGATAGTTTCAATGGAAATATCCAGAGCTTTCTCTTTTTCTTGCTGTGATACTATCACGATTCTGCTGAGCCTGTGTGTAAACCACTTTGCCGCTTTTGGAAGAAAAGGCGTTTGTAGAGAGGGAACATTGCTATTATTTCCCTGCTAGTACAAAACATGGTATATGATCATCTCTGCCTCCCAAGGAAGTCAACTAGTCCCATTTTCTATTCAAAGCAGAATAAATTACAGTTGAACAGGACAGTAGGAAAGGTCTAACAGTAAATACTGCTTTGAAACACTGCTCTGGGTGATTATATAATTATCAATTTGCTGAATTTTCCCATTGTATAGCTAGCAGTACAAAATTTCATGCAAACAATCATGCTTTTGCCAGGATGCAGATTCGAGTAATACAATACAGTGACATTATATGTGGAAGACAGTTTTGCTGTGTAACTAATTTACTTTACTTTCAATGTGACTGGTAGACACAAAACATTTTCTATTTTCCTGGGCAAGAATAAGAAATACAGCTTTTAACATTAAGTCTGACAAGAGTTTGAGAGGTTAGAAATGGCAGCAGTGGACTCTCTCCTCCCTCTGTCAAATATGCACACTGGACTCATCTCAGCACAAACGAAACACACATCAAAGCATAGGACTCCAGATGTAAAAATAAATGAGCTTTAAAAGGACACTGTGCAGAGTACATGATTTCCACATGATCCCCAAAAGCCTAAAATATTAATTAAAGCAATGATATCTCAGCAAGTAGAAACCAACCTGGATGACAACAGGCAAACCTTCTCAAAGTAATACTGACAAATGTCCAGCATATTAATATAAAACATGTGAAATTTATGCATCATTAAGCTTTCCCTGATTCTGTTTATATGTCATTTGGTTTAAAAGGTTCTAACACTGACAGACGCTAAAATGTTATGAGATAGGAGATGCTATTTTTATGATTCCCAGATTACATCTTATATTTGGATTAGAAAAATAAGTGATATTTTTGTTGTCAGGTGGTGAATGGTGTTATCCACAAACTGAAGAGCAAAGGGAGGTGAGTGGAGGGGAAAAAAAACACCCAGGGCATCCATTTAGCGTGCTTCTGGGACAATAAAGAAACCTGCTGTTGGGAGACCTTGCTGCAACCATGTAACATGGATTCTTTACAATCAAGCATATATTGATATTCACATGTCCTCTCTTTCAACATCCATGGACAAAAAAGGGCGGGGGGGCGTTGCTAAACCAAACTCTCATTGACTTTCTATTAGAAATCTAATAGCTCCCAGAGGTTTGCCATTCTAAACCACTTGGTTAAAAATCTAGTAGAAATGATTACCACACCTAAGAGGTTCTAAGTCATTGCTTCTCATATTTTAACATGTTTAAGAATCATCTGGAGGGCATATTAAAAGGCAAGTTCTTGGAGACAGGTCTGCTCCCAGATGATACTGATGCTGTTGTTTTGCAGATGAACACATAGCAGCACCGCTGCTGTCCTCATTTGACAAGATTTATGTCCAGGTACATTAAATGCATACCTCTATTAAATTCTACTCCTATTTAAACAGCCAGGTAGTCAAATCCAGCCTGTAAATTTTTAGCAAAGCTGTCTTTTCTTTGAAGCTATCAGAATTAACTAGGAAAGGTGGAACATATTTATTTTTCTGGTTCACAACACTAACCCAGGGTCAAAGTCTCTATCAGGTGCTTAAATGGTAGATAAATGGGCTTCATCAGAAAGATAACCTTTATAAAGAGTAAGAAAAATGTCAAGCACTACATAAAATGATAGTTGATGGTCATCAATGGCCACCGTTGCATAGCTATATTTGTTAAATGTGTCCCTTCTAACAAAACAGGCCGTAGGTCCTGATCACCTTATGACGGGGGTGGGGAGTCAAGTCAGGATTGCAGTGTACTCAAGAGTATGCAAGAGAAAAACTAAGGACTGTGATGATTTTAAAATGATAGTTCTGAAATTACTCTAGGAATCTTGACATTTATCCACCATAGCAGTCTGGGTTCAAACAGGTGCTAGAATCCCTGTAGAAGAAGTTTAATAGAAAGATTAATCTCTCTCTCTCTCTCTCTCTCTCTCTCTCTCTCCTTAGTGAGGCCCTCCGTGAGACCCGGTTTCAAAATAAAGTATAAAAAATAAGGCCAGGGGTGTAGCGCGGAGGTAGAACGCCCCTGGGTTCAATCCCTGGTACAGCAAAAAAAAAAAAAAAAGAAAGATTAATTGACTGAGCTGGGTGTTGTGATCCATGCCTGTGGGAGGCTGAGATAGAAGGATAGAGGCAAGCAAAGACATGCAGCAACCTAGCAAAACCCTTGTCAGTTGTGGTTGTGCACACCTGTAATCCCAGTATTTGGGAGGCTAAGACAGGAGGATCACAGGTTAAAGGCCAGCCTCAGAAATTTAGCAAGGCCCCTGGCAACTTAGTGAGACCTTGTTTCACAATCAAATAGAGCTGGGGGTATAGCTCAGAGGCAGAATGCCCCTGAGTTCATTTCCCAGTACCACAACAAAACAAAACAAAACAAATCAAAAGAATAATTTAGCTGCACCCAGTGGTGCACAGCTGTAATCTGAGATAGGAGAATCCAACATTTGAGGCCAGACTTAGCAACAAGGTGAGACCCTCAGAAACTTAGATCATGTTTCAAAATTTAAAAAATGAAAAGGGCCAGGGGTGTAGCTCCAAGATAGAATGGACCTGGTTCAATCCCCAGTAGCTAATGATAATAATAATAATAATAATAACAACAACAATAATAATCTATAATAAAATTATTAATTATAAGATAGAGAAAGCTAGATGGTAAATAGGCATAAGGAAGAGTACCCAAGGAAGGACAACTCAGACCTCTTGAAGAGGGCATGGTTTAGCCACTAGATAGCAAAGAAGTTCACTGATTTGGCCAGGCCAGAGCTGATCTGGAATTGCTGGGTGAGCAATAGACTATGGTCTGGAGTGCACAGAATCAGTAGCTGATAGCATGAGCCTGCAATGGACATTCTGCTGCTGGCAGGGATAGGAGGTGTCCAGAGTGTGCAGGCCACATAGGGATTTCCAGGAGGAGTCCCACCCAGTTGTATGACTTTCTGGGTGACAGGCAGCTGCAAGTAGGCTACCCAGATGCTTGCAAAGAGATTCCAGGTGCCACCTGCCTGAGTAAGAGGCCTTTAGAGAGTACACTGTGCATGCACTCGCTCCGATTTCTCATCCAAGGGGCTACAAGAAGTTTACCATTGCTAGGTCAACTCCCATGATCCCATAGGAACCACATTCTAGGTTTCTAGGTCTGTGGCTGGGGCAATGCCCCACCAGATACTGTAACACTCACACCCTCCCCTTCTTCTTCCACATGTTTGTGGAAGAGCATCATTCCCCATCTGACAACAAAGTACCACTTACTTTTCTTTTCTTTTTTTTTTTTTTGCGGTACTGAGGATTGAACCCAGGGGCATTCTACCTCCGAGCTTCACCCCCAGCCCTATTTTTATTCTTTATTTTGAAACCAGGTGTCACGAAGTTGCAGAGGGCCTCACCTGGATCCTCCAGTCCCCGCCTCCCAAGTACTGGGATTACAAGTATGTGCCACCACGCCCGGCTTAATTTTACTGAATATAATGTTCTACAAGTCCATCTATTTTTCCTGCAAATGACATAATTTTGTTCTTCTTTATTGCTGAGCAGAATTCTATTGTGTTTATATTCCATAATTTTGTAATCCAATCATCTGTTGACGGACACCTAGGTTGGTTTCATAATTTGGCTATTATGAATTGTACGCTATTGACATGGATATGCATGTACCACTCTAATTTGGTATAGTTTTGATTTACATTTATCTTATTGCTAATGATGTTGAATTTTTTTCACATATTATTTCACATATTTGTGCTTCTTTTGAGCAGTTTCTATTGAGTTTAATTGCCCATTTTTGTTGGTCTATTTTTTAGTGTTAAGTTTTTTTTAGTTCTTCATATATTCTAGATATTAGTCCTCCATTAGAGAAATAGTTGGCAAAGACTTTATCCCATTCTGTAGGCTCTTTCTTCAAACTCTTGTTTTTTTTTGCTGTGTAGAAACTTTTTAATTTGGGTATCCCATTTTTTGATTCTTGGTTTTATATCCTGAGCTTTGGGAGTCTTGTTGAGGACTGGTCTCTACCAGTACCTTTATGTTGGAGAGTTGGTGCTATGTTTTCTTCTTCATGTTGTTTCAAAGTCTCTGATCTAATTTCTAGGTCTTTGATCCATCTTGTGTTGACTTTTGTACATGGTGAGAAATAGGGATCTAATTTCATTCTTCTACATATAGATACCCAGTTTTTCCAGCACTATTTAATGAAGAGGCTGTCTTTTTCCCAGCATATATTTTTGGCACTTTTGTCAAAAATCAACTAACTGTAAGTGTAAGAATTTATCTCTGTATGTTCTATTTTATTCCATTGATATATATTTCAAATTATACTATAGAGCTATAGTAACAAAATCATCTTGGCGTTGGCATAAAAATAAATACATAGAATGATGGAATAGAATAGAAGGTACAGAGACCATCCTTTACTTTCAAATCATCATGTCATTGTAATTAAAATATGTTTCTTATAAAGAGTATATAGTTAAGTTTTGCTTTGTTTATCCATTTCAGTGATTACTATTTTATAATTGGTGTGTTTGATCCAGTCAGAGTTAATGTTATCTCTGCTATCTGTTTTCTATATATTTCATAGATTCTTTTTTTTCTTTTCCTATCATCATTTGGATTGAGTATTTGGGGTACTAAATTATATTTGTTCTTTGGCTTTCTTTTTATTATCTTTTGTTAGATGATCTATTAGGCAAATATGGTATCTTTAACATGACACTAACCTCAGTCTCATTCTTTGCATTTATTATAAATTTCACTTCTCTGTATATTACAAATCCTACATACATTGCTATTGCTTTTCCTTAAACAGATAATGATCTCTCAAGTCATTAAAACCTCAAGTACTTAAAAAATCAAAATACAATAAAGTCTATTATTTTAGCCAACTTATTTACCATTTATGTAAGTCCATGGAGTTTAGCCCTTCTCCTTTGTCATGGCCTAAATTCTCTAAGGAATTTCCTGAGTTGTTCACAGCCTCTCTAGATTGGTCTAGAATCAAGGGTGCCAGACTTTTGTCAGTGATGGTAACTGTTCAGTTTATAGATCCCTCGTGCTTATTTAGATCCATATGCAGATGTTAGAGTTCATTTTCTGCATAGTTTAAAGTAAAACAGAAGACGAATTCTACTTACCCCATCCAAAACCAAAAATTAGCTTTAAATCTATTTAAATATAGTTAATCCTCACCTAATTTGTATGCTGTCTTTCTTCACAATTTTCTACCTAATTTTATAACACCACAAACAGCAGCAGGGGTGTGAGTTTGGAGGTCATAGCAGTAATCCATCTGATAGACAACAATGTCTGGAGTAGGGTGACAGTGGTGGAGATGAGAAGGGGGTGGGGTTGGAGTATTATGGTGAAGGTGTTGCGAAATGGATTTGTTGATGGATGAGATGAAGACTATTTTAGATGGAGAGGAATCAAGTCTCTGGCAGATTAGTGGTGCCATCACCAGAGGGAAAGCATTATGGAAGGAGCAGGTTTGGAAAGGGGGAAATATGAGTTTGATTTTCCAGAACACAAGTTTAAAAATCAATTAAACATAAAAGTGAAAAGATATAAAATTAGATATATGAATCTAGAATTTAGGGCAAAGGTCAGTGCCAAAGATAAGAATTGAAGAGCTGTCAATGTGTAGGTAGTATTTAAGGATATGAAACAAGATGAGGTAGTGTGACGGGGGCTTAGTCCTAAGTTACACCAGTATTTCGGGGTAAGAGAAAAAAGAGGAGCTAGCAAAGGAGACAGACGAGGAATGGCCAGTTATGTAAGAGGGAAATTGAGAGACTAATGACATCTAAGGAAAGTATTTCTAAAGAAAGAATTAATCAGATGGGTCACATATCACCAAATGGTTGACTACTGTGAGGTGAAATGACCATTAGATTTGGTACTTTAGAGTTCATAGATGGTAATGAAAAGATCTGTTTCAGTAGATTAAATTGAAAAAAACATTAACTGGAATGGATTCCAAAGGAAATGGAAGCAGAAGACATAGGGTCAGCTAATCATGACAACCCTTCTGAGGTTGTTTGCTCTAGGAAGATTGGTAGACACAGAATAGAAGCTGAAACTACTGGAAACACAAGAATAAAATCCTAGGATAACAAGTGGCCGGAAATAGGATGCAGAGAAAAGGCAGAGGAAATAAACCTAGACAATACTTTAATCATTTAATAGGAAGAAAGAAAGGGGAGACAAAAATACATTGAATTGGTAAATTTGATGTTAAAATTTATGTTTTATTTTGATCAGTATTATTCTTCCAGCATCAAGAAGGAATAGGAGGTCATTTTAAAGTTGATTAGTTTCCCAGATATACAAGGTGAAGGAAAGTGATTCTGGCTAAAGTCATCATCCATAAACATTCAAAGCATGAAATATCACCACCTACTGGATTCTATAAAAACATGCCCCTGGGCCGGGCGTGGTGGCGCATGCTTGTAATCCCAGTACTTTGGGAGGCGGAGACCAGAGGATCAGGGTTCGCGGCCAGGCTCAGCTCGCTCTCTCTCTCTCTCTCTCTCTCTCTCTCCCTGTCTCTCTCTCTCTTACTCTCTCTCTCTCTCTCTCTACCTAGTGAGGCCCTCCGCAACTTCGTGAGACCCAGTTTCAAAATAAAGTATAAAAAAATAGGGCCGGGGGTGTAGCGCGGAGGTAGAATGCCCCTGCGTTCAATCCCCGGTACAGAAAAAAAAAAAAAAACATGCCCCTAACTTAAAAGGCTACCATGATTTTTGTTAGGTATTCTTAAATTATTTAAAGTTCTGAATTGACTTCAAATAACTGTGAAATAGCAGTTAAAAAATAAAATGGAGGTATCTTTTCACCTATTCTTGTGATCTACAATTTCTAAATTTAAGAAAATGCAATTAAAATAAACCAAGGTGCTTTAAAAATAAGTACTACTCAGAATACAGAGTTATCATGTCGAGAAAAACTTTTCCTGATTTCAAAAATTTAATAACTTTACAAAGTTTGGAAACAGGTAGAAGGCTCTTTTATCCCTGAGTAGCTTGACAGATAATAAAAGAGGACACTAAGATATTCTCCAACTGCCTTTCTGTATAATTTTTTGAGGGCAAATTCAAGAACTAGGTATAAGTGGAGAGAACACAGATGCTGCCCTTTCACTAATGAAACTGAAATAGATGTTTGTCCAAGAGGAAATGGATGAAATAAAGATTGGCTCCTGACCCCTCTCCGTCAGGGTAAGAGGGTTAAGAGAAGATCCAGGCCAAGACAGAAGATAATGAACAATTAATTAGGAATGTATTGCATACATTTTTTTCACTTTGATTCTGTTTAAAGGGAATAAATAATGATCCGTAATATGTTCAGACACTGGGTTTTTGCAGTTAGCCTATAATTCCAGAAGGAATTGACTAATGATGGTAGCACAGCCTGCAAAGCTGCCAGTTCCCTGTTTGTCGAGTTCCTTGGGATTTTTCTTTTTCTCTTCTTTGTTCTATTTACCTATTTTTTAACAAATAAAAATGTACATCCTTATGGATTTTTCATCATACATAACTTCAAGATGTTAACTTCAGCATTTGTATTCATGAAACAATTTTTAATGCTGTGATAAATTGCACAAATGTAAATGAAATTAAACAGAGAGAGTGCATTTTTGTGAAAGCATATGTCTCGGGACTGGGAAATCAACAAGCTCCCTGAAGAAAACGAAGCCTCCAGGATAACATGGAATGGCAAGTCCCACATCATCACCAATGGAGCAGGGAATTATAGCATTTGGCCTAGAAATCAGTTATAAAAATAGTTATTTTATAAAGAACCATTTTCCACACATTAGACACACTTTTCACAAAGCTTTAAAATGTCTTACCTATGTTCAACCTCAATAATATGAAAATAATCACCTACATCTGCAAAGAGAACAAACTTTGAGCTATCCATATAACTCAAGTTAATACTACATTTGCAGAAACTGGTTACTATTGTCGTAATGTTTGTGCCCACCCCAAAAAATTCATATGTTGGCACCTAATCACCAACATGAAGGTGTTAGGAGATAGAGTCTTTGGGTAGGTGATTAGGTCATGAAGGCTTAGCCCTCATAAATGGAGTAGTGCACTATAAAATAAGCCTGAGGGAGCTCATCTGCCCCTTCCTCCAGGTGAGATACAGTAAGAAGGTATCTTTGAGAAAGTGGGACACTTCAACAGACACTAAATCTGCCAGCACCTTAATTTTCCCAGGTTCCAGAATTGTGAGAAATAAATTTCTATTGCTTATAAGCTACACAGCCTATGGTATTTTGTTGTAGCAGTCCAAACTAAGACACAGGGTTATCTAGATAATTGCTCCAATTCTTTGCTTCTTTGACATAACTGGAACCAGGTTTGTAAAGTTACATTAGAAAGTCGTGTGAAACAAATGACCAGGGCAGCATCAGCAGTAAACTAAATTCTTCACTATAAGGCTGCCCTGACTACTGTCCCCTACTCTCCTTTTCTAATTTTTTAAGAAATTCAGATGGACTTTCCTATCTCCCTGAAATTCTCTGTGCTCTTCTACACAGATTTCTTAAAATACCAATTATTCCAATAACAACTGTTGAAAAATGAAAAGTCCTTTTATAATAAACTTTCTCTGTACTTATCAAATCTGATTATTTTTCTACTATTCCTGGGCAAGCACTGATTTTTCCCCCTTAACAATCACTGTCTATCTGGAGTTTGGTCCCAATATGTATTTCCAAATAAACTTTTTTCCCCAGAATTCACTGAAGTCATGCTATAATTAGTGATATGTCAAATTAAGTATTTATGCAAAGAATTATCTATGTCTTAATCTATTATAGTGTATGTTATTTATGTTTATTTATTATCTATGATTCTATGTGTTCTCAAAATATTCACATAATGATAGATTGTTTCAGGTCATAAAATCATAAGTTCTTCTAAGGATTGCAAATATCTCCTAGAAGAACATCTGACTTCTCAATGATATTGATATTTAATGACATAGAACCTTTCTGTTTAAAATTGCCTGTATATTTTCACTCCATTGACTTTGTATTTTCATGTAATTCTCCTAAGTATCTACCCTGCAGGGCTCATTTTGGCCAGAACCAGGGCCTTGCTGTGAAAAGCAAAAGGAAAAAAGAAATCCCCCTAAGTGCAATGAATTCTGTGCATTTTTGGCTGAGAGCCAAAACCAATATGGCTTTTGGTTGATTATTATGTTGGAGGAGAAATTTCTAATGTAATGGGATAAGTAACTATGGAATTGAGGATATTATAATAACCCAAACTTGTCTTAGATATGAACAAAAATAATTTATTTTTCTCTTCATATTTTTCAATTTCTAGTAACCACCATGATATTCACTAGAACAATCAAAATACACTCTTGGCTTCTTAAAAGAGAAATCCACTAGTTGGAAAAGTAAATGTTAAAACATCTATATACCAGTAACTTTATCTACCTTCTCAGTAAGAGAATAGCCTATTTTCTACTGTTGCTGCCCCATAACCTATGGTTTCCATGGATACAGATAACAAAAAATAGTTAATCCAAAAGAAAAGCAAACTCTTCTTGAACTTAGTCTAGATACTCAGACATCACTGAATCCTCCGAGTTACTTTCTGAGGAAGAATGTGATTCAATTAAATTTGGTAGTATCTTTGTTTGTGGTACTGGGGATTAGGCCCAGAGCCTCTTGCATGTTAGGCGAGCTCTCTATCACTGAGCTACATCCCCAGCCCAAATTTGGCAGTGTTAAAGAAAAAGGTATTCTGACATTTGTTAAAACAGTAAGGAAAATTGTATTCAGTACTATTGCAAGAGGTGTCAAAATTACTGCACTATGATAGAGAGATCACAAAGAGAGCTAGGGATTTATAACCAACTAGCAGAGTAGGAGTGGTCAGTGGATTGAAATGTATTAAAAGGAAACATCAAGGCTAGAGGGATTCTTTCTAAACTGACTTAACAGACTTTTTGCTTAAGGGAGGTCAAGGATATATAAATCAAAGGTAGAGGATGAGGAACTTTATTTGATAAAAAGGGTGATCAGATATCACTGTGGTGGGTGGGGAAGAGATTCTTGCTAAACTGAATTAGCAGGATTCTTACTAAAACTGAACATTTCAGACACAGCAAGGCTGAGGCAGACAAGGAAGGCCAAGGTCTAGGCCTACTTGAGAAGAGGGCTCAGAGGAGTCTAGCAGAAGGTGGTTGAGTCGGGTGTAGTGGCGCACGCCTATAATCCCAGTACTTGGGAGGCTGAGACCAGAGGATCCGGGTTTGCAGCCAGCCTCAGCTACTTAGTGAGCCCTCTGCAACTTAGTGAGACCCTGTTTCAGTAGGGCTGGGGGTGTAGCACGGAGGTAGAATGTCCCCGGGTTCAATCCCCAGTACCGTAAAAAAAAAAAAAAAAAAAAAAGAAGTTGGTTGAGTAGAGAGTCTTTGTCCAGAGCATGTTTTGGAAACTACGATATGACAGTCATTTAATTGAAATAAAAAATGCATTTCCCTTTCATCTCAGCCTAGGGATAAAATAAAGCTTCATGACTTCTGGAAAATAAACTCCTACATTTTTGCTCTGTTATCCTTAAGACATGGCTACAACTCATGGTTCAAAATAGTTGCTTGGCCTCCAGCAAATAGGTACACATTTCAATCAGCAGAAAGAAGAAAATATTAAAATCTACCTTGTCTCCTATGTCTATTTTCTGGAAGTTACACACAGTGCATTCCCTCATATTCTGCTGGTCAGAATATAGCCATATAACCATTTGCATCTTCAAGAAAGGCTGGGAAGCCAGGCATGGTGACACAGGCCTGTGATCCCAGTACTTGGGAGGCAGAGACAGAAAAATCTCAGGTTCAAGGCCAGCCTCAGCAACTTGGACCTTCAGCAATTTAGTAAGACTCTGTTTCAAAATAAGAAATAAAATAGGACTGGAGTATAATTTAGAGGTAGAATGCCCCTGGGTTCAATCCTCAGAACCAAAACAGAAAGAAAAGAAAATGAGAGAGAGAAAGAAAGAAGAAGGGGGAGGAGGAGGAGGAGGAGGGGAAGGAGGAGGAGGAGGAGGAGAAAGAGGAGGAGGAGGAGGAGGAGGAGGAAGGAAAAAAGGAAGACAGACAGGCAGACAAAAGAAAGGCTGGGAAATGTAGAATTTATTTTGAGTGGCTCTATATCTCCTAAAAAAAGATCAGATCTACTACTACTTAGGACAAAATGATGAATGGATATTTTGATACAGCTAATTTCTCCTGTTATAAAATAAGAAACAACATTAGAGCAAAAGTTTCAGAATAAGCAGAAGACACTTGGCTGACAGTTCTCCTTTTTCATAAATTCAACCAAAGCTTTATGCACCAAATATTTGCTTCCCTTGCCAAAGGCTTGGAGCATAGAGTGTCAATTCATATGGGGACAAACAATTGGTTGACCAAGATAAACTCCATTTTTGTCCTCAACAGAGATAAAAAGTTTCCCTTCAGTGGCTTAGATATGTCATTCACTTTGAAATAATAATAAATGATCTGATATGGCTTCCTCTGTAGCTCCCGATATTAACATTTTGTATAAAATGCCACTTGCTGACACATAATTGACTTTGGACTGTAGGGTATGCTAATGGGAGGAGGGTACCATAAGTTACCCAAAACTTTTTCATCTCACTGCTTTTCTTATATTTTCAATAATCTATGCTACTGAACAAAATCTCTCCAAACCTTGCTGGACGTGGTGGCACACGCTTGTAATCCCAATCCTCGGGAGGCTGAGACTGGAGGATCTGGGTTCGCAGCCAGCCTCAGCTACTTAGTGAGGCCCTCCGCAACTTAGTGAGACCCTGTTTCAAAGTAAAAGAATAAAAAATAGGGCTGAGGGTGTAGCTCAGAGGTAGAATGCCCCCGGGTTCAATCCCCAGTTCTGCAAAATAAATAAATAAATAAATAAATAAATAAATAATCTCCAAACCTAATGACTTGAAAGTATAGTCATTATTCTCTTGCTCGTGCTTCTTTGGGTCATGAAATCAGGCAGAACTCAGCAAGCTTGTACCAGAATCTCTGCAAGTCAGCATCTCTGTGCCATGTGTACCAGCTGGGGTGGGGGGCTCTCCTGGAGCAAGGCGATTCAACTTGGCCTCCCATGTTTAACAGCCAGTGGTTTTGAGGCTGATTTTCAACTGGGGCACCCAAGTTCTCCTTCACATGGTTTCTCTCTTCATATGTTCTCATCTTCCAGGTACTCTCTCTTCATGTGCCTTTTGCAAGGATAATTCACACTTCTTCCCACAGCAGGCATTTTCCAAGGAAGTGAATGTGGGGATGAAAGAACTCTTGACCCATTAACCGAGAAGTCACATAGCATTCTTCCATCATACCCAACCTGTCGATGCAAGTCACTAAGCCAGCCTAGATTTAAGGGGACAGGATGTAGACCCTATCTCTCCATGAGAATGGCATGCACATAGCCGGGCGTGGTGGCGCACGCTTGTAATCCCAGTACTTTGGGAGGTGGAGACCGGAGGATCTGGGTTCAAGGCCAGCCTCACCTCTCTCGCTCTCTCTCTCCCTCTCTCTCTCGCTCTCTCTTTCTCTCCTTAGTGAGGCCTCCGCAACTTCGTGAGACCCGGTTTCAAAATAAAGTATAAAAAATAGGGCTGGGGGCGTAGCGCGGAGGTAGAAGGCCCCTGCATTCAATCCCCGGTACCACACACACACACAAAAAAAAAAACAGAATGGCATGCACATGCAGAATTGAATGGGATTCGTGGTGGGCATCTTGCAGACAGATTTATGGCCACAACAAATCAGAATATTTTCTTCAGTTAAAATACACTGGCTATAAGCCAGGCGTGGTGGCACACACCTATAATCCCAGTACTTGGCAGGCTGAGACAGGAGGAATGCAGGTTTGAGGCCAACCTTAGAAATTTAGCAAAACTCTCAGCAACCTAGCAAGACCCTGTTTCAAAACAAAACAAAATTAAAAAGGGGGGCTGCCCCTGAGATCCATCCCCAGTAACACACACACACACACACACACACACACACACACACATACACAGCCTACCCCAAAAGTCTCATTCAATTAGACAGATTTGAACTTCAGTAGTTTGAGATCTGCAAGATGTATAAAAATAAGTAAGGCTGCACTTGATCCAAAAACCTGTGAATTGAAAATAAATTTATCTGCCCCTCCCTTTGACTACACACAGTTCATGCAAAAGGCTCCATAGCTCCTCTCTGCCGCCTGTATGTTGTTCCAGTGGCTCAATTGTTGCTGGATTATTCAGTGTAGCCTCATTTGGTCCGCGGGGAAGCTGGTGCTAGTTTTTGATTGGGCTACCTTGGTTTGGCGCCAGATACCTCTCTTATTTCTTGTGAGCATTCATGCTCCAGGGTTTCTCTCTCCACACAGCCTCCTGGGCAGAAGAACCTAGAGTCTTTTACACAAAGCCTGGTTTCAAATATTTTTTTAAAAATGGAAGCTTCAGGCCAGGCATGGTGGCGCATGCTTATAATCCCAGTACTTGGGAGGCTGAGACAGAAGGATCGCAGGTTCAAAGCCAGCCTCAGCAACTTTAGGCTCTCAGCAAGTTAGCCAGATCCTGTTGCCAAATAAAAAATAAAATAGGTATGGGGGTGTAGCCCAGAGGTAGAAGGCCCATAGGTCCTGCCCCCAGTACCACAAAAACAAAACAAAACAAAAACTGCTAGGGATGTAGCTCAGTGGTAATGTGTCCCTGAGTTCAATCCCCAGTACTAGTAAAACAAAAACAAAAACAAAAACAAAAAAATGAAAGCTTCACATGAGGCCAAAAAGTCATAGACATCACTTTCGCCACATTCTTTTATTCAAATCAAGTAAATTCTAGACTCAAGAAGAGAGGAAACAGACTCACCAGCTTGACCGGAAGAATAACATGCATGGATAGAAACAAAAGAAATTATCCAGCATCCACCTTAGCAAGACAATCCAGCACTTAATCTTCAGGATTTCATATTCATTCAGCAAACTTCATCATACTTTGCCACTTTTTTAACTAAAAGCATACTTTGGGGACCTCTTTTTTTTAAATTCTTTTATTTTTTTTTTTTGTTTTGTTTTTTGGTACTGGGGATTGAACCCAGGGCCATTCTACCTCCCAGCTATACCCCCTGGCCCTATATTATCTTTGTTTGAAAACAGAGTCTCTCTAAATTGCTGAGGCTGGCTTCAAACCTGCAATCTTCCTGTCTCAGCCTCCCATGTACTGGGATTACAGGCATGCACCACTATGCCAAGCTTTTGGAGACTTCTTGATAACCTTTTTTTTTCCTTATTCTTTTTGTTTCTTTAAATAGATTTTGGCCCAGCCCCAAACTACTTCAAACCCTTTGGCCAACACAATATGACTAAGTTGTCTTTATTCATCCTCATATAAATTTCCCTACAATAGAACATATCAAAACACATATGTACATATAATTATTAGTACATGTTTAATATCAAATGGCAGTATATGAATTCTCATTAACATCAAGCAGTCACACAAAAGTGACAAAAATAGAATAAAAAGTGAGTTGTATGTGAAAGGAATGGGCTTCCTCTTGTTTTTATCACATTACAGAAGTTTTGGATTTATCTTCCTTAGCAAAATACAGTAGAAATCCAAATTTATTCAAACTGGTAAGAATTTCCAACCCATATTTTAATAACACTGTAGTATACATAATATGTATGTTAAGTTATATTATTCAAACCACAGAAAAAAATGTGATGGAACCTTAAGCTTTGTTAGTCAAAGAAGGATGTCCACATTCTAAGAAGAAATATCTCCCTGATTTATATTCTGTTCAGAGCATAGATGCAATATTATGCCAAATCCTGGGTTGCTTTTAGAAAAGAACATTAATAATGGCAAGAGAGTCACTGAAGTAATCTTAAAAGTGCATGTTATGAGGAAAATAGACATTTATATGTGTGTAACATGAGAGTAAGGAGAAATATATTAGATACCTTAATTGTAGGTTTGTGTAAATTATGTATTGCTTCAGAAAGTTAATCAGAACTAGTGGTAGTAACCCCAAAGAAGTATAGTTTCTCTCAAATTCAGGAAAAAAGTTTTTGATCAACAAAGCCACGAAACATATTATACTTCAGATAATGATTTTCCAGGGAAGAGCTGTATATTCCTATGTTAATACCTGGCACAGAGTATATATACTTAGTATTTTTTTAAAAAAATGAAATGGTGAGTGTCTATTTAAAAAGGCAAAATGGAGCTGGGCGTAATGGTGCACACCTATAATCCCAGCACTTGGGAAGCTGAGACAGAAGGACCTCAAGTTTGAGACCAGCCTCAGCAATTCAGCAAGACCCTGTTTCAAAATACAAAAGAGCTGGGGGGTGTAGCTCGGAGTTAGAGCACCAGTGGGTTCAATTTCTAGTACCAAAAATATAAAAAATCAAATGACAAGGTGGGAATAAATTCCTCAATGAACAGTCAGAAGCAGTAGGAATAATCTCTGAAGTCCTTTCTAACTCTGTAAACCTATGATTCTTGAGGGAGACAGACTCTTTTCATATCTTTTCTAAAATGGTTTTTCAGTGAAAGAAACAGAAAGGTAATGTTATAAAACTGCCACATACTCTGCCAGCGTGGGCTTTTGAGGAAATTATAGTACAGCTCCAGTACGACAGCCATAAAAGAGCATATTAGAGTAGCAATGACATTTTATCTTACTATCTATCATTGTCACTCCCATAATTTTTTCCTTAGAAGTGTTTATAATAATGTGTCTTTTAAGATTTCTATTCAGTTTTTATGCTTATTAGAGCTGATGTGCTGCAGGCCAATGACCATATCTACTTAATTTTCTCTATATTAAGCTCAAGTAGGAACCAAATACATGTTAACTCAAAATTATTTTCAAGATGATTTATCTCCAAAGATAATTTTTTTCATAACTTCATACACTAAAACCAATATCTCAAGCCTGGGTAATTTAATATAAGAAGACACAATTATAATGAATGTATAAACACATACACATTCATACACACACATACATATAATACATATTTTTAATAATTTTGCAGAAGAAATGGAGCTTATCTCTCTTCAAGCTCTTACATTGCTGATATTAAATTTAAGAGTGAAAGCAACACGATTCATAAGATATCCTAGGAAAAAAAATGGACCCCTTAAAGCTCATGGAAATTTTGTTTTGAATTTTAGGATTATAAAAGTCTGCAGTAAATAATAATCGTTTGAGAAGAGCCAAGTCTATCATTCACATGTACAGTTCTACTTTTATCAGTGGTAAGTGGTGTTTAAGAAGGGATAACCAAGAAACTGTATTTTTATGGGTGAGTATAAGCCCACCATACCTTTAGGTATGAAATAATGCCAGATATCAATCTTTACTCACTCTGATGCCTATTATCAGGATTTCAAACTGAACATTTTTGGAGGTAATATAGTTTTTCTTTTCCTCTCCTGTGAAAGGATAACATTTGTAAATATACTTGGTGGATCACTGGCAATGTACCACCTATAATATTGTCTTTATAGAACTGATATTTGCCTTACTCACCAATAATTTATCATTCTTGTCAATAAGTTCCCATTAAAATAATATTATTTTCTTGAAGCTGGAATTTTGAAGCAGAATAAAAAGAGTTTTATTGATCCATTCACTTCTACTGTTAAGACTGGCATCTTGACTTGCGTGAATCAAATAGTCATTTATGGACTAGAAGAAGCAGAAATGACACTGGGTAATATATAGGAAACTCTTTTGAAATAAATCAGTGCATTTAAACTTCATTTAAAGTATAAATTTGGATACTTATGGTCAGAAATCAGAAAAAAATAAAGGAGTTATCAAGTAATTTTACTGTACTGGTTATGAACCCAGCCTTTGACACCAAATAAATAGCTCTGCTTCTTTAAAATTACATAAACCTTAGCAAGTTCATTTCTTTGAACATTAGTTGCTTGAAAAGTCAATATTAAAATGAACACCAAACTCTCAGATCATTATATGCATTAAATGGGATAATATACATAAATTGTTAAGCAAAGAATTGGCAAATAATAAGCTCTCTATACATAGCATCTGTCATTATTATCAGTATCAAATCATAATTATAGTATTCTCAGCCAAATTGAGGAAAGTCATCACTGTTGGTTATGAATATAAAATTAACTGAAAGATTGCTAATTTAGGCTACTTCACCTGGGATAGTTTTTCCTGGGTTATCTAAATACACACTTCACTTTCCAGTCATAGCTAATGGCATAATTTAACATACTGTTTAAAATATACTTATTCAGCTCTACTCCTGAACTCACAACCAGAAGTTAGTTTCAAGGTCATAGTGAGAAACTATCCATTGATTTCAGCTGGAATTTGAGAATTTGCTTCCCATCTCTATAAAATGGTAAAGTAAGTTTTTTTCTTCTTTTCCTACCTACAGTTAAAAAATGGTATTATCCTAAGAAGGCAAAAGGAAAAAAAATGCCCTTTTCTCTTATTATTACTCCTCTTAATTTCAGATTTGAAGAAAGACTAGTTGGAGGAAAAACAACACTCTAGATAAAATGACTTTAGGGGATACTGAGTAAAAAGTATGTTTTTCATGAAATATTTAATAACATGATACATAAATCATCACACTAAAACTTGAATTGTAAGTTGACTCCGAGGAAGTTACAAAGGTTAAAGCAAGACGAGTAATAAATGAGGAACCATATCCTCATTACCTTGAGAGGAGGTTTTGTATCAGGACAGAGGTTTTCAACAGAACTGATTTATTAATACTTTCAAGCAAAAATGCACTAAGAATCTTGTTTATAAAGTTCTCCTGCTGTTAATCCATGCTGTTTCTATTTGCATGGATGCTGTGCTTGTATATTTGACTTCTGGCTGCAGATCTGCCATCAAAAAGTAAAACACCTAAGTAATAGACAATCACAGGAATTTTACATATGGCAGTTATCGATTTTAACTCTGCTATAGAATGTTATTCAACACCTTTAGATCAGATTCTATAAAGATAGGAACAGGTGGCTGTATTTTACATCAAAATGAAAGAAACCACTATCTATCCTTGCCATCCAAGCTCAAAATTTTAAAATTATCTTTGATTGTCTTGTCACCCAAACCTCATCTAGTTATTTGTCTAGTCTTGTCAGTTTTTATCTCCACTACATCTCTCATATTGATCTTCCCTCTTTCAGTCTCCCTGCAAAAATAAGAGTGCAAATAATATGGATCTCTACCTGTTGTTGGCATGGTCTCTTGACTAGTGTTCCGAACACCCAGCCTCTCCTTCCCAGTCCATTCTCCTCACAAACACAAGATTATTGTTCCTCAAATACCTCACTGATCAAACCACGTGCCAGATCCAATGTATTTAGTTTCCCTGTGAATGACAACAGTACCCACCATATTTTAACCCTGAGAAATTAGAAATCAATAAGCCTCAAACCATTGAATTCACATGACAAGTCTGTATCAGGAAACTACATATGCCAAAGTATTTATTACTGCTTAAGGTTATAAACAGAATTTTATTATTATTATTATTTTCTATTGGTGCATTGTAATCATACATCTTGATGGGTTTCAGGGTCGTAGAAGTATACATGCACACATCGGTCAATTAGCCCTCCCCCAATTCCCACCCCCCCTTCCCTCCCTTTCCCTCTTTCTCATGCTCAGCGTTGTAGTTGACTTTGATATATTTGTGTATGTACATCCTGAGCAGTACGGTGTTTCCCTCTTCCCCCTTCCATCTCCCTCAGTTAGGTCACCTTCTTTACTCTTCTAAGGTTTTCTCCATCTTTGTCTGGCATCCCTCCTATGCCCTATTCTCCCTAGCTTCCACATATTAGGGA
Source organism: Glis glis (assembly GCA_004027185.1). Classification (NCBI taxonomy): domain Eukaryota; kingdom Metazoa; phylum Chordata; class Mammalia; order Rodentia; family Gliridae; genus Glis; species Glis glis. The sequence continues at coordinate 23,333 of PVJS01004274.1, forward strand.
AAGCATCCGATTTTTCACTTTTTAAACAGAATGTTTTGAGAGATGATAATTAACTTTCTATGAACTCATTGAACTAGAGCTAACGAGCTCACCCTGCTCTGAAGGACTTTGAATATTCTTTAGAACATAGGTAAAGGCATAATCAAGAAAAAAAATGTTTAAGATTAAAATAAACTGATTTAAACAGATTCATATTATCTAACAAAGCAGAACTTTGATTTATCAACACAGCATTTATGGCACCTTCCCAATCCAAACCATCTCTTCCGTCTTTTTCTTTCACTCCTTTCAGCATCAGGATTTCTTTCTACTTTCCTCTCCTAGATATACATTTTAAGGGAAACTTAGAATCTTTTTTAACTAATTATTCCAAATAATTTGTTATAAATATTTTATAGACTAAAGATGTTTATTAAGGTATCAAAAGTTTGAATAAGGTCAATACACCTACACAAAGCTACAATATATGTAAAACAAGTCTCTAAGAAAAAATTACATCAAGATTAGAGTAATATTAAAAAAAATGTGTAGATATCTCAAACTCTCCATTCCTAAATAGAAAAAAATGTATAGACTCACACATATTAATTTTTGAGAGAGTTTTGGTTTCTGGTTTTGCCTGAATATTTTTTCCCTGTCTTACTCTTCAGTGACATTTCTGCTACTATTAGATTGGTTATTATAAGTATTATTGAGCAGAATTAGAAGAAAACAGGAGAGAATGAAGGAAATAGGAGATCGACACACTGCCGTATCTGCATGTGTAGGCTAATGCTCAAGAAAGGAAATTACTCAAGTAATTTGGAAAAAGTGAAGATATAGAACTTGAAGAAGATCAATCTAGTCTAGTAGACAATCTAGTCTAGTGGAATACATTCCCTGAGCCTCTTTTGAACTTTTCTTTCGGAACTATCAGCAAAGATCCCTTTTCCTTTCCTGGAATTGTAAGCTGTAAAGCCTATATGAACTCAAGATGCAGGCAGCCATCTTCCCAGGGGGCATGAACATAGATCTCTTAACTTAGAGAAGATGAGGCCAAGCAGAGAACCTGAGACATGAGATGCTACCATACATCCAAAACATTATTTTAGCCCTTCCAGTCAACCATGTTCAGCAGTTGACACCACTGGCTTGTCAGTGTTATGAACCATGAACTCCATGAATTACTACTTTTTTTTAAGTTCAGGCTAGTTTATTTTTCCAGCATTTGTAGTTGAAATATTTCTAGTTAATACTAGAATAAAAATACTTTGGAGATTTATTTAAATGAGTTTATAACTGTATTGAGTAAGTAAAGGAGATTTATGAATTATTTTGACATTTTTTTTTGTTGGACTGTGTTCCATTATAGTGACACTGCTCTGAGAGTTTACCTTGTGGATTGAAATTTAAGTAAATTTACAGAGAAAATGTTCTCTAGTTGTTAAAGTGAAAAACCTTTTTATTTGGCAAGAGTTGGACTTGAATTTATGGCATTATACAATTTACTAAATTCTCTAAAGCTTACTTTCTTTGTGTTTTAAGTAGGTATTCTAATAACCCCATCATATTTTGTGGAAATTAAATAATATAATGAGTGAAAATGTTTCTGTAAATAATATAAAATGAATGTTAACTAATAATAATATTGCCATTATTTTTATTTAATTTAAATGTTATATTGATAATCATCATAGGCAAATAAACCAGTAATAACCAGTAATGATTGGTTATTAGTAATGATTGACCAAAAAAAGTTGCATCACTGAGAGTGAGCAAATTTTCAATTCTGATCTACAATTGAAGAGTTTCAAATGTTAAAGAATAATATTTTAAAGAGAAAAATGATTCATGCAAATTAGAATGAATAGATATCAGATTTATCATGTTAATTAATGAGGGAATCAGTGAGATATAAAAAAGAAAAAGGTTCAAAGAAGAAGTCAAAGAACAGACACATATGTAGAGAGAAAGCTAAAATGAGTTTGTAAAAATATGCCACATGTTTCAGTATATATGGCAATTAAAAACATTGCATTTCTAACAGAAAAAATATCAACTACATTTATAGAAACAAGAAATATTTGCATTAATGTGAGATTTTACAATCTGTAGAGGTACAAAATATAGCAAAGATGAAATTCACAGATCTGTATAAAATCAGATAACCCCAGAAGGATATACTAGACAATAGTCAACATTTTCTTGAAGACATTCAATATTTTTTTTTGCCCATTTCGAGGTATTTCACAAGTTTTTCTAACAAAATGTTTAAAGAAACTCTATCAGTACCTTCCAAGTTAACCTAACCGTCTTTGAAATTTGTTTCTCACATTTTATTACTTTGATATTCTCTCTACTTTTGGAACTTTAAGCAAGGAAATATTGACCCTGTTCTCACAGTGGCCTCTGAAAATACAAAGTCCCCATGACTGTAGCAAATATTGCGTATTTGCTTTTCTGAGGACCACTGGGCGATCTCTGTAGCATCACTTGTTCTTTTTCATTCCTAGGAATTTCCCCTCAGGAGACCTTCTTTACATTTCTATACCCACAACCAAAATTAAAAATGACTTAGAATGACAAAGTACCTTGTCACTGATTCTAACCTATCTTTCCAATCTCATTTGCCACTGTTCTTTTCCCTGCCTTCAGTTTTAGCAAGTCCTGCGTCATCTCTGTTGACAACACAAATCCTGGCTGCTCTGACTCACTGTCCCTGTTCATGATGTTCCTTCGTTCAGAATGTCCTTTCTTCACATCTGCATGCTTGATACATTCATCTCTAGAATACAACCGCCTAATTTAAAACTCTAGTCCTGTCACTCATGTTAGTAATCTGACCTCTATGTATTTCAGTTTACTCATTTGTAAATGAAGATAATATTAATTCTTCCTCAGATGATCATCCTTAGAATTAAATTAGATAAATATTAAAAACACTTGATAAAATTCCTGGCTCCTGATTAACACTCATTAATTGTTACCAATCATCATCATCACCATCACCGTTATCATCATTCTCTAAGGCCCAGCACAATGCCATGTGTACAAAATAGTTTTCCTTATCTCTTTAAATAGAAATATAAAAAGCTTTCATCTAAAATTTTTTGTAGTTCCTAGACAGGGGAGTCTCCTCTGAATGGATGCGTAAGAGGTATACATTCACAGACCTTTTAACAGAGTACCTCCTCGCTCCTGCTATCCCTTTCCAAAAGGATGAATAACAGATTCAATTAATATATTTGCTTTTTCCTGGCTTTCCTACTATTTCAAACCATGATAGCTAAATCTTGGCTACTCTTTGAGATCACATTCTTATATTCGCCCTTGCTCTAATTTGTCATCTCAGAGTTTTTGTTTGTTTGTTATTTTAACTTGTCATACTCTTTGTGATATGATTATTATTAATCCCACCCTTATAGTAAAAAAAGAAATGGAAAGAATCTACAATCCAAGATCTCCAGTTCTCAACCAGACGTCTATCACTCCCACAGCTTCTTGAGGGATACATGCAAAGGAGTTATTCCAAACAAGAACTCCAGGGCTTAGGGGTGTGTCCAGTGAAAGAGAGAGGATCCTGTATAGCTAAAAACTCTTTTTCTGGTTGGGGTAACTGGCAGAAATTTCCTACCACTAAAAACATCATCATTTTGTATTCTTTTATATGCTACATAAGGATTTTGTACAAACTCCAAATCAAAAACCCCAGTCCTAGGTCCCCGCCTGATCAGGGTCCTCTAGATGCCATAATTCATATGGTGAAAAAAAGGAGGATGGGTCACAAAATCTACAATTAGCCAAGTTTAAGGGAGGCATAGCTGGGCATTTGCAGGGTGGGGTCACCCCTCTCATAAGCAGCAACTTGAGTACATGTTTCCATAGGAGCCACCTGTAGGAAGTGATTTCAACAGGAAACCTGTGAATTCCCCAAACCCTAAATCTAAAGATTCATGCCAGGAAGACTTAATGGCTTCTATTCTCTTGGAATCAATCATTCTTTCATTCGATAACAATTTATTAAAGGCACAGTTACCTTGCTATTAATAGAAGATAAAATAGTGAACAAAATAGACATGATGATATATGCCCTCAGAGGGCATATAAATCAGGAAAGGAGTCAGACAATGAAACTAGAATTTACTCTCAGAAGAATGAATAGGACTTTGATAAAGAGAAGTACAGTGTGCTAAGGGTTGAGGAGACTTGAGGGGGTCAAATAGCAACTTGGGGCCAAGCACATTCAAGAAGGTATTCTAGAGGAAATGTCATCCATGTTTAAACTTAGAGAATGAGTAAAAACTAACCCTGTGACCAACCCTGAAGTAAGAGTAGAGGATGTCATGGAAAAGGATAATATGATCAAAGATGCTCATACCACTATAAATTCTACCTGTCACAAAATGGCCCTTTAACTTTTGTCTGTATTTTATAGTTTCACTATATCTATGAAGCATTTATTATAAGAAACAGAATAGCAACCAACATTTTTGTCTAGGATTCAAAGAAACTTTAGGGTTAATTTAATTGACATAAGGATATAAACCATATTATAGTCTTTCAAGTCAAATGCTAAATGAATCACCAGAATTTCAGTAAGAAATAAATGTTTAATATTGAGAGAGTGTGAATTCATATGTGTATGAAGAAGGCTATTTTGGAAAACTATTGATATTACCTCCTCTGAAGAGAGATATGGCTTTATATGACTATAAATTAAATAGTTCAACCCAATGAATCATAAAGATAGGGAATATTGGTCAGGGAGAGTGGCAAACTCCATTTTTGTCATCTGGTGTGTCCAAGAGGAATTTCTGCTAGAGTATACTCCTTGACTTCTCTTCAACTTCTATCTGCTCTTTCCTCCAACACGCATACATTTCTTCTCAAAGTAGAAGGGATGATTTGTATGATGATGAGTTGAGAAAAATTATTGACCATGTTCAGCCCAGCCAGCTTCTCTCTCCTGAAGGAGAGTGCACGTTGGTCTTCTCTGGATCAGATGGCTATTGGCTTCCTCAATGCAGGATGACTCAAGGGGCCAGATGTCTTCATGGTAAAGCCCAGAAGGCTCAGGAATGTGCACTGTTTCTTGGGAGCTCAAATGGATTAAGAACAACTGACCTGGAAGCTACTCTACATTTATTCTGTGCCCCACTGTAAACTTTATGAATGCTAGCATGAGGTGAATTATGCAAAGGGATAATCTGAAAAACTAATTTCCAAAATTTTAATACAGAAACTTCTAGAGGATCAAATGCCTTCTAAATTTAGAGCTTGGTTCTAGCCATCTTTAGAAAAATTTCAATTCATTCATACAACAAATATTTACTTTAACTTGTTAATATCTTTCTCACCGAGGTCCTAGTAAGTTCCAGATACTGTTTCAGGCATTGAAGATAAAGCAAAGAAACAGATAAAAATCTTTATCTGTATATGTTTGGGTGTGGGTGGGTCCACGCACATGGTATGTTTGTGAAGAGTGCTAAGAGACAAAATAACACAGAGAGAAGGGAAGGATAGCCCTGGAGGGAGAGGGTGAGAGGAGTGTGTGTGTGTGTGTGTGTGTGTGTGTGTGTGTGTGTGTGTGTAGTCCTGGGGATTGAACTCAGGGACATTCTACCTCCAAGCTACACCCCCAGCCCTATGTTATTTTTTATTTGGAAACAGGGTCTTGATAAGTCTCTGAGAGCCTCTCTAAATTGCTGATTCTGGCTTCGAAACTGCGAGCCTCCTATCTCAGCCACCCAAGTACTGGGATTACAGATGTGTGCCACCACACCTCCACCACACCTGGCTATGAGGGGAGATCTTGAAAATTAAATTAGATAAGGTTGGACTAGACAGAAGAGCCCAATAAGCAGGCTAAAATTCAGAACCACTTTAAATGAAGTTTTTTTAAAATATATTTTTAGTATTTATTTATAGGACAGTTTGAGTGGCATATAAGAAAAAGGAAAAAGATTTAAAAAGGTTACCTTGCCCTGTTATTCAGACATTTGATTCTACCACAAAGCTTTCAAATTCCTGTTATCCAACAAATAAATAAATAAAGCCCTAGAATTCTAGAATAATTCTTCCCAAAGACATTTCACATGAAATGGAAGTCGTATGGAAATTGTACTAGTTTTTTCATCACTGTGACCAAAATACCCAACAAGAGCAACTTAGAGGAGGAATAGTTTATTTGGGCTCACGGTTTCAGAGGTTCGGTCCATGGTCTGCAGGCTCCAAGGCAGAAACATTGCAGAGGCATGGTGGAAGAAAGCTACTCTCAGCTCCTTGCAGCTGGAAGCTGGAAGCTGCAAGAGAAACAGGTAGCAGCCAGGGACAGATGTAGTCCCAGAGCCACACCCTCAGTGACCCACCTTCTCCAGTCATTCCCCATCTCTGAACCTTGCTGTGCAGAGGACACACCCTCAACAAATGAACTTGTCTAGGGGACCTTCCCTATCCACACCCTAGCAGTTCACTACAGAGAATTGCCTATTCAGGAAGTTTTGGTAAATATAACTTTCTTCCTTCCATGCTATTACTAACCATGTCTTAGAGCCTTATTAACATTACATGATATTTTACATAGGGGTTACCTGTGAGCTGCCTGACTAGATGATGCACCTGTTTATCTGACCCTAGTAAAAGTAGTGATTCATCTCTAGTTTCAACTCTACCTGAGCAGCCAGAAGGGGTACTTACCTGAGTACTGAGAAGACAGTAGGAAGCTTCTACCACAAGAAAGGAAGATGAATGCAGGCCAAAAGTTTACCAATGTCATCATTCAGTCAAGTGCTATTGCCATAGATATTAGTAATAAAATTATTATTTTATAGGACATCTCTAAATGGTGCAAAATAGCTCTGTTCCCTGACCTGGTATTTCTTTCTATATGATCTTGTTAAATGCGCTCTTTTATACGGTCTTCCGTAGTGATATTTCTCTGTTTATTTGCTGCCAGTGTATTTGTGTGCTGCTAAGTAGAAAGTGTCATAAAGGTGGCTTCCAGCTTCTTTGTTTTACGCACATCTTCAATTAAAGCTGGATGAAAGCACCACTCACAGCCACTCATTCACTTTTTCCAGGGGAGGCTTGGTAGATTGTAGCTTTCTTCTTATCAAATTTACCAATGTGGCTACTTCTTTTTTTATGTCAGCCTTTGTATTCCTAGCAATTTTTTAGCCTCTTTTGTAAATTTACCAAAATCTTAATTGCATTTAAAAAGGCAAGAAAATTAAATGCATAAAAGAGAATGCTAAAAATAGAGGTTTGAGGGAAGAGGAAAAATAAAATGAAATGGGATAGAAGGAGGGGCACTTAAGGCTCATTTTAGTTCTTTGACACGTTACAATATGGGAAAAGTACTTCAGCTGTCTGCAGAGAATTTATAAAATTGCATCACTTTCTTAGAATTATAATTTTTAAAGTAGCACTCTACCTAGTTGGTTTAATTATCAATCCCTGAGGGTTAACAAACAGAGCAATTAGCAAAATATCCTAATCAGTTTTGGAGAGTTTAACAAGTTCCTAATCTTTTGAAGTAAAAATGTTACTTAATACTTAAATATTAAGTAAATTTTCTGAGGTTTTTTTTTGCATTTCACATCTACTTTATAATAGATTTCATAATTTTCTCTTATATATATGAAGAAAGGACACTTACTGAGGAATAGACACACCTTTATAGCAAAAATAAATGCTAAAAATCCATTAAGAATCATCTTTTTTAAAACAATAGAAAGATGAATCAGAGTAGACGGGTCTTACATGATGCATGACAATAGAAAAACTAGTTTATAACACTACACCTAAAAGCAATGGAAAAATATTAAGCCTTACTCTTCAAGCAGGCAAGATATATTTTCATGAGAATAAACATTCTTGAGGAGGAGACCGGAGGATCCAGGTTCAAGGCCAGCCTCAGCTACTTAGTGAGGCCCTCCGCAACTTTGTAAGATCCGGTTTCAAAATAAAGGATAAAAAATAGGGCCGGGGGTGTAGCTCGGAGGTAAAACGCCCCTGGGTTCAATCCCCAGTACCCCCAAAAAAATAAAAGAGAGAATAAACATTCTTTAGAGCTACTTAAAGGCTTAACATCCAAATGAGAACTAATGTAACCTGGCTATAAAGTTGCATCCAACTTTTGCATCATATGGCCTAAGGAAACCTAATTCCAAATATTCTTTCAAGATCTTAGACAAACTAAAAGCCTAGTAACATTTGTAATTATTTTAAGTCAAGCTATAGCAAGTATTTTGTTTTGTCTGTTCTTTTTTGTTTTCATACTGGGGATTGAAACCATGAGCATCCTCCTCCGCGCTACATGCCCAGTCCTTTTTATTTTTCTTTTGAAACAGGGTCTCATTAAGTTGCTGAGGTTGGCCTCCACCTGTGATCCTCTTGTTTCAGCCACTCAAGTACTTGGAGCACAGGCATGCACCACCATGCCCGGCACTATATCAATTTTTACAGCTGAGGCAAAACAACTCTGATTATCCTTAAGTTGAACAAATGTTGACCATTATTCATTTCTTATTTTATATTTGAAAGTAAATATTTACATGCTTTTAATAATTTGGTTTTAAAATTATTCTTGTGGTTATAAGCTCTTAAACAGTGAATCTGCTGGGTTTCTAATATCCCAGTTAAGGTTTTGTGTGTTGAAAATAGCATAAGGATCAACCCAACTGGATTAACAGGAACAGTTCAGGTAAAGGTTCATGCACAGTGTTATCCAAGACTTAAATTGGGTATGACAGCCAGCCACAGAGGTCCCCAGTGATTCTAGCCTTCTAGTCTTTGTGCCCACCCACAATAAATCAGGGCTTATTTGTGTAGTCAAGAGGATACTACAAAAATATTCATGTGGAAATCTCAAGGCAGCTCCTATGAGGCAGAACACCTTCCACACTGGCCCCATGGGTAACACTCTGAGGGAAACCTACTCCTATGTGGTAAGGTACTCAAGCCATGCTGTAAGAAGGACCATCTAAAGGGAAACCTAGACCTCTTGACAGCAGCCAGCATCAACCTGCCATTGATGTGATTGATCCCCTTCGAAACAGATCCTCCCGCCTCAGTCAATCCTTCAGATGACTCCAAACCTAGCCAGTAAATGACTACAAGAGTCACCCCACAAGTGACTCCCTACCAAAACGTCCCAGCCAAGTCATTTGTTAGTTCCTTATCCACCAATTGTGAGAGATAATGAACAGTTAGTGTTGCTTGAAACCATTCAGTTTTCAGATGCTATGTGATATAACAATAGCTAACTAGTAAACTTTGCCACCAAAGGCAAGTCTTTGTACATTTCTTGATTCTGTGTCTTCTTCTTGGCTCCAGTCTCAGACCTCAAATAGCCTCAGAATATCAGCTAGCAACTCAAGAAGGGCGGGATAGGAAATTAGACTGGTTGTGAGGGGCCAGATCATGACAAGCCTCATGAGGATGTTAGCTTTGGGCTGTGAGTGAGATGAGAAGCCACAGAAGGGATTAGAGCAGAGGACTGATTCTATCTGCTTACGTTTAAATGTAGTATCCTAGATTCTGTACTGAGACGTCTATCACAATCATCGAGGACAGAGATGATGTGTGAGGTGAGAGTGGTACAGATGGTGAGAAACGGCCCAAATTTACACATTGACTACTTGTGATACTTTTGTCAAGTTGCTAAACTCTCCAAAGATCAGTTTCTGTCCATGTTAACTTGACACAGCACTATTTGACAGTGTATTATATGAAATGGACAATCACTCATGCCTAAAGCTCTAATAATTAGGAACTATGACTAGAAAAAAATATATGTAGGGGACAGGGAAAACAGAACAATGAGAGTTTCCCATAATGAGGAGGGTTTGAGAAATGTTTAGAATATTCTGTTTTGTATGTTTTAATACTTTCAATTAAAATTAGGAAAGTAACAACATTGTGGAGATGGGAGAAAATGACATTTTGCAATTTTATAGAACTTTTCCATTGGAGTTATTATAAAAAACATGTAAATTAGGTTGTTTCACCTTTAAACCCATCCAACTAAACACCATTTCAGTAAGTTTTACTGACAACTCTATATGATTGGTGAGTGAGGCTTCTAATCATTGCTAGCAAAATTCAGAACATTAACATAATACAGAGGTCAGTGGTGGTCTAGAGACACAAACAAAGCCCTTTAAACAGGATTAGAGATAGAGTAATAGGATCAAAATTGGGTCTTTAAATAGGTGCCAAAGGCCTCTAACTTAGGGAAAAAAATTGATGTAAAAAAGCAAAATAAGCCAGAGACCAACACTAACCTTCAATGTTTTCCAGCATATTAATTTCCCATAGTTTTAGGTTATTAAATAGTAAAATGTCTAGGAAAAGCTAGATAACGAAGCCTGGGAGCAATAGATAGTTTTCAAAATATTCTTGATGGGGATCAGGCAATTTCTTACATTCTGATCTACTTGCAGTGTTCTTTTTGGAAATATTGAGACAGGTTAGCAAGCAACTGCCATTTGCTATTCAAGACATTGTAACCTTCCTACTTCTCCAAACTTAAAAGCCCAACCCAAACGGAAATATATGCCAAATAATACAAATCATAATCCAAAATATACTTATTTATACAACAAAACAAACATGGATAGCACATGGTAAAAATGCACAAACATCCCTTTAAAATAGTTTTCAAAAGCTAGGTAAAGAATATGAAATACAAATAATATAATCCAAAGACGGAGACAGAAATTAGCATAGCTAAATGAAGATGCTTATTTACTTTTAGGCAGTTTATTAGTACTTCCTTTCCTGTGTTGTTTCCTTATCCAATGTATTTAAATCTGATCCATCCTCATCGTTTAGAGGGAAGCGCTGTTTTATATTCACACTGTAAGTTTGCCGGAAGGTGCATTTTCATAGCACAATATTATACTAGCTACAGACTCCTAAAGTAAGAAGTGGTTACTGTCATGAAGAAATTGACAGTCCAGATAAGAAAAGGCTTGCATCTCTGTGTAACAACCTCTCCCGACATCATGAAGAGGCAGGTGGGGCTAGAGAAGCTTCTATTGCAATAGGTGTCTCTGGGCAGGAAAAAAGAGCATCAGAAGGCCGGGCATGGTGGCGCACACTTGTAATCCCAGTACTTTGGGAGGCGGAGACCGGAGGATCCAGGTTCGCGGCCAGCCTCAGCGTGCTCTCTCTCTCTCTCTCTCTCTCTCTCTCTCTCTCTACTTAGCGAGGCCCTCCGCAACTTCGTGAGACCCGGTTTCAAAATAAATTATAAAAAATAGGGCCGAGGGTGTAGCGCGGAGGTAGAACGCCCCTGCGTTCAATCCCCGGTACCGCAAAAAAAATAAATAAATAAATAAAGAGCATCAGAAGTCCTATGAGCAATCGAGTGTTAGGTACTTAAAATTGGTATCCTAAGTATTTCAGTTAATCTGACCACGTGGCTAACAATGCTCCCTTTCTATATTAAGTACAGCCAAAGCAATTTCTTTTCCTCACCACTCAGAGGCTTGCCTGGAAAATCTCCTAGGTAAAGATAGCACTTTCACTAACACACAATTAAATCTATTATCTAGTATGTTCATAAAAATGAGTGAATAAATATGATAGGGATTTTACTGAAATTTACTTTAATATGGGTATATAAAATATATCACTGATGAAATCTTCATGATACAGCATTTCATGTCTAATTGTATGTAACATATCTTCCCTTGTGTTACTTCATCTGCAAGATGCATTTCTCATGCTTCCTGCACATCCTGAGTTAAATAATTTATATCTTAAAATATTTTTACTGTATCAATGCAAACATATGGTGACAACAAAAAGTATCTTTTTAATTCACCTAGTGTGTTTAATTAGTTGTGTGGTATAGGGAAACACTGGATGCTTAGCCCCGCCTGTGTCAGTGACTGGCTAACAATAACAATGACAAAATCTATTCACCTCTTTGCATAGTGGACTCTATGTAGAAAGTGATAGGTGAGTGGCCGGGTTTTCCCTGGAGAAGGGCTGTCCAATACAGAGGCCACATGCCACATACAGTTCTCAGGCACTTGAAATGTGCGGCTAGTCCAAATCGAGGTGTGCTGTGAGGGTAAAATATACACAGGATTTCAGAGTTAGTACAAAATATGAGAGTAAAATATCTCCGCATTAATTTGTATTTTATCTTGAAATAATTTTTATACACGTTGGTATAAGCAAACTATAATGTTAAAATTATTTTCAGCTGTTTTCTTTACATTTTTACTATGACTCCTTAGAAATTTTCAAACTAAGTATACGAATCATTTTGTTACTCATATTATACTTCCATCAGACAGCATTACCCTGGAGGTTTTTCCCAACACTTTTCGAGGCATGACAGATTTTCAGTGTTTTTTTTTTACTTGACAAGTTGGGAAAAAATTAATCTAACTATTAAGAACAATCTTTTTCTTCTTCTCTAGCTTTCTGAGCTGTAATTCATTTGAGGATGCAGTGGAGTGAAATCTATTTATAGATTTGTTCCCTTCATTTGCTCATCCTGTGTTATTTGCATCAAAAAGTGGAACAGCATCAATGGAAATCAGTTAACTAATCCTCCTGAAAGGTAATCAGTTAAGAGTTCCACTACTCCTCCTGAAGGGTTATCGGTTGGTCACTGCTTGTTTCATCCACCAACTTAAGTCTGGAAGATGCCTGGTTTTGAATAGTCCTATGTCTGCACGTGTGTGTCCCTCTTAATCCTGCTTAATACAGCCACAAAGGCACTTTCTTTCCTATGAAGCCCCCAAGAGCCTCTGAACTTCCTTTCTCTCTCTCATCAGCCAGTATATCTTATAACCCACTCAAGCCACAGATTTCTTCATACCCAATGCTCAGTAACAGTGGCAGAATTCTATTGTTTGTCAGCTCTGACATCTCCCTTGAATCCAAATGACTGTGAGCTTGCCCCTGCTTCTGCATCCTCAGACATGCACATTCATCTCTCAGGATCAGGTACCCTGCAGAGCACCTAACTCTGCCCTCAGCCCTGGATTCTAATCAGATGGCTACAGGTGGCCATTTGCTTGCATTTTAATTCCAGAGTCCTAGAATTAAACCTAGATTAAACCTAGATTAGTCCTAGATTAAACCTCACTGTTTAATCTCAAAAAGAAAGAACTCCAGAAATGCTGGTTTTCTATTTTATATTTACTCAGTTACTTTTATAAGAACTCATTTACATAAATTTGAGATCCATTTTTTTCTTTTCAGTTTGATTTTAAAACAAAACAAAAACATGCTTTGTGACCTAAATGCTGAGCATATGGCATGTAATTTTGTGCAGGAAATTGCTTGGTTTATCTAATTCTCCTTTCACCATTTGCTCCCATGAGTTGTCATATCAGCAGTTGTGACAGAAAAAGAAACAAAGCGGTATGTTATAACTAAGCAAAGGCAATGCTGCCACTCTGGTTCATGAAACCTTTACAAAACAAGCACAGAGATTTACAGAAAACACTGACTTCCTCAGTGGCAAAGTAGTCTATCTCTGTCATGTTTGACTATAAAGTACTATGGCATTTTATCAAAACGTCTTATAAGACTACACTAAGGAGTAGACCAAAATTTTCTTTTATAAAAGGAGATATAAAAGACAAAATAAAAATATTTCACAATTTCATTCAATATTTCCAGCCTCCTTTAATAAAGAATAAGCCACTGATTTTAAAAAATATATAGGCAAGATAACAAAGTATAGTCTTTATATTCTCAATACTATATAGTGCATCAATTTTAAAAAAATCCCCAAAAGTATAAAAGGCAAAAAAGACTTCGTGAAATCCCAGTGGATTCACTTAAAGTACACCAGACAAAAACTGAGGAGATTTAAGCTATTTAAAGAAAAGGAAAAGTAAAGGTATTTTTGGCCACAGAGATAAATCAAAACCTAAAATTGACATCTTTAATAAAATGTTCAAATGGAATACTTAATAGCAATAGAATATTTTAACCACTAAAAGGATCAACTACTATAATTAACATTACAAAATATTGAGTAAATGATCTTTTAAATTTTCTGTAAGGGATAAAATAATTAACAAGCATTGGTGTTACATGTGCTAGGATACCTATACATATACTATCCTATATTATAAATCAGATAAGCTTATATAATGAAATAATTATAAGTGTAATAATTAGAGCTTAATATTTCTGTCTCATATTCACAAAATCTATATGATATGCTACATTCTTTACATACAATATCTGGGTTATGCTTCAGAAACAAAAACATTCTCCCAATTTCCCATGGAAGGAGGCTTAGATAAAAAAATTGCATTACTTGTCCAAGACCTCCCAATTAGTAAGTGACAAGCAGGATTTAAGCCTAGGAAATCATGCTCCTTAGCTCAAGGTCCTGAGCATCATGATGCACCGATGAATGTAGAATTAGTATCTTTTTGCTTTCCATGCCCTTGATAAGTTAAAATGCTAAAGTATCAGGAAAATAATCTCTAGAGTTGCACAATCACAGATGGCTAGAAGAAGACACATCTCTTGAAACTATCTGCTATAAACAACTATTAGCCCACATGCCCAGGGAATTTAATGACTCTGGTCAAAAATCATTTTTATTAAGAAAGCTTTGTTCAAAATTCAAGAAAGATTCTTCCTTAAAAGAACTTATGAGATTGCATTAAACTGAAGAGCACAGCAAAGGAACTATCAAGAACCTCAACAGAGAGTCGACAGAATGGGAGAAGATTTTTGCTAGCTATTCCTCTGATAGAGGACTAATATCTAGAATATAAAGAGAACTCAAGAAACTCACCATTAAAAAAAACAAACAACCCAATCAGAAAATGGGCAAGTGAACTAAATCGACACTTCACAAAAGAAGAGATACAAATGGCCAATAAATGTTTGAAAAAATGTTCAGCATCATTAGCAATCAGAGAGATGCAAATCAAAACTACCCTGCAATTTCACCTAACCCCAATTAGAATGGCAATCATTAAAAACACAAACAATAACAAATGCTGGCTAGGTTGTGGAGAAGTAGGAACACTAATACACTATTGATGGGATTGAAAATTAGTGCAACCACTTTGGAAAACAGTGTGGAGGCTCCTCAGAAGACTGGGAATAAACCTACCATATGACCCAACAATACCACTTCTAGGTATCTACCCAAAAGAAATGGAAACCAAACTACCAGACTAATGCATGCATATCTATGTTTATAGCTGCACAATTCAGTTGCCAAACTATGGAACCAGCCAAGATGTCCATCAACAGATGAATGGATTACAAAACTATGAGATATGTACACTAGTACATATCTCATATCTTCTTCAAAAAGAAGAGCAAATTTCTGTCATTTTCAGGGAAATGAGTGGAATTGGAGAACATTATGCTAAGTGAGATTAGTCAGTCACAAAAAAGTGAAAAGTATAATGCTTTCCCTAATATGAGGAAGCTAGGGAGAATAGGGCATAGGAGGGACTCCAGACAAAGATGGAGAAGACCTTAGATGAGTAAAGAAGGTGACCTAACTGAGGGAGATGGGAGGGAGGAAGAGGGAAACACCATAATGCATAGGATGCACATACACAAACTCATCAGAGTCAACTATTATGCTGAGCATGAGAAGGAGGGAAGTGTGAGGGAATGGGGGTGGGAATTGGGGGAGGGCTAATTGACCGATGTGATGTGTGCATATATATTTCTACCACCCTGAAACCCATCTTGATGTATGATTACAATGCACCAATAAATAAAAAGGAACTTATATTAAACTTTAAAACTCAATAAAGCACTAAGAAAAAGGTTCAAATATCTATCATAAACTCTTTTATTTGTCTTAATTTTCTTTGAAATGGACTTTTGTAGCATATAATTGGGTTAATTCTAACTATTGGTTTCAAGATAGCCAATTTTATTGATATTTTGATGTGGTAGGCAGAATTATAAGATGGCCCCCAAGATTCCCCACCCTCTTGTGCATGCATCCGATATAATTCTGTTAATTTGATATATTTTACTCCTGTGATTAGGTTAGAAGATATGGCACAGTTGATCTTGCAATAGGGAGATTATCCAAGTAAGCCTAAACTAATTACAAGAGCACTTCAAAAACCAAGAGACTTTTCCAGTTGATTGCAGAAAAGAAATTAAGAGATTCAAAAACTGAGAAGCATTCAGTGCACTTTTGACAGCTTGAAGATACAGAGACTAAAATTCAAGGAATGCAAGCAACCCCCAGCTAACGGCCTGCATGGAAATGGGGACTTCGGTCTATAGCCACAGAGCTGAGTTCTGCTATCAGCAAGAAAGATCTTCCAAACAGATTTTCCCCCAAATCTGCACTTAACTCAGCTGAGATGCCATGATTTTAGCCTTGTGATATCCCAATTATTGAAGAAGTCTCTACTAGTGACTATCTATTGGAGAGTTAACTGGTCCTATGCCCTCTATGAGTAGTTGTGAAGCCTCTGGTCTAATTTCTAGATCCTTTATCCATCCTGAGTTGACTTTTGTGCAAGGCAAGAGGTTGTGGTTCTATAGAGAAATGGCAAGAGTTCCATTTTTCTACACATGGTTAGCCAGTTCCCCAGCACCATTTGTTGAAAAGACTGTCTTTTCTCCAGCATCTGTTTTTGGCCCCTTTGTAGAAGCTCCTGATTCGAGAATCCAGCCATGTAAGGACAAACTTCTAATCTAACAAACTCAGATCTAAAAAATGATTGTTATAAGTATCTTGGTTTACTATTATTTATTACACAACAAGTTCAATCAGATATAATTGACTTATTTTCTGTGTGTATGATAGAATGAATATCTGTGAACTGACCACTCAAAAAATAACTAGATATCTAAAAATAAATAACCATATCCACAAATTCTTCTCCTCTCACATGCCCTGCCCCCTCTCCAATAGCCCAGATTTCTTATTAATATTTACTTTTTTAAGTTTTTTTAAGCTATAGCATAAAATCTGGAATGTCCCACAAAGGCCCAAGTATTAAAGGCTTGGTTCCCAGACAGTGGTGCTATTGGGATTTGGTATAAACTTTAAGAGATGGGTGTAGTGTGAGGTCTTGGGTCACTGAGGGCATGCTCACAAAAGGGAGTGTGGGCTGTTGGTCTCCTCCTCTGTCTCTGTGCTTCCCAGTTGCCATGAGGTGAGCAGCTTCCTCTGCCATGTGTTCCTGCCATGATGTGCTGCTTCACCACAAGCAGAAAAGCAATGGAGCCAACTGACTGTGGACAGAAACCACCAAAACTGTGAGCCAAAATCAACTCCACCTCTTTTTGAGTTGATTTTCTCAGATACTTTAATATAGTAGAGGAAGGTTGGCTAATACAGTAACTGAATAAAATTTCATTTCAAATTACCTGTTCAGACTCGGCTTATTTAAATCTTTTAAGATGGGTATTGTTAAGGTTAAAATAGTTCAAGACTTCTTGTTTTCACATAAAAATTGTATTTCTTAATTTAGTCATATGGGTGAAGTTATTCCTATAATCATAACTTATTTTTCCATTTCATGACTATTATAATGTATTTACCCATTTTCATGATGATGAATAGTGGAATTTTTAAATGGCATTGCTTAGACATGGCTGTGTAGGAAATATGTATGGTCAAATATAAGACACTGCCAAACTGTTCTCAAGGGTAGCTGAGCAAATTGACTTATCTACCCAAAATCATACGAAAATTCTCATTTTCTCCAATATTTAGTTAAAAGCTACACATTTTGAAAACATCTTTGCAAATGGTAGATTATTGTATGTGTGTAACAGGGCCTCGATGTGTTCACAAGATCAATGGCCACATATTGTAAACCTGAGTTTAAGTTAATTGGTTTTAGCAAAGATACTGTACCTGGCATAGCAGCTGCAATAACAACTACTACTTAATGGGTTTGGTGATTGATGGTAGTCCACTATCCAGCTTTTACAGAGGCCATAATGGTGAATTCAGTGGAGATGCTATGTGGACCACCATCACAGCATCTTTTGGATATTTAAAGCCTTTTTGGTTGCCACTTGGACCTGGCTTCTCATGGTTGAGTGCTCTGTTGTTTCATCATCCTATCATACTGAAGACTGCTGATAAGCCCAATCTGTAAGGTCATCTCCTCCCATCACCCCTGACCTATAGAGTAGAGTCACTACAGAACTTCTTTATAAAGCCAGTGTCCCTTTCACCTGTGTGTTCCTTATTTCTGTGGAAAATATTGTATCCAGAAAGCCCTTTTCTGGAACATAAACACCTGATAGCATTAGACCTCATAAAGTGTTTCAGTCAAACATTCTCTCTACTCTGAGTTCTTTAATCTCTTCTTCCACCAACTGTCACAGCAACTCTGTCATTTTCACCATGCTTAGTTAGGATTATTGCTTTTCACATGCTTCACGAATCACTCGGCAGAGTATTAAATCCTATATACTTAGGTAGTACTTTGAAATCTGCAAAAATTCCCCCACCCATCTACGTTTCACCATTTTTGATCCAAAACCTTCAGAATCCAGTCCATATGCCCTATCCCAGATCCTGCCTATACATATTAGCTGGATTCTGCAACCAGTTTAGTATATAATTCCTTTCCCACAAATCAGGCTAACACATCCTGGCTGAGTTATGTTGTTACTTAATAGTAATTATGGATAAGCCTAGTGGCTAGAAAAGGAAATATGGGTAAATTGCTTAGTGAGATACTTTTTTCCTTGGGGAGGAAAGGCTTATGTATTATCTTTAAACAAGAGTGGATCATTATTCATAATAATAATAATAATAATATGTGGGTCATTTCTACAGTTTCCAAGGATTCAGGAGAATTTAAGAACTCAAGACTGTCAGGTGGAGAAGTCTAAAGATTTAACTATTTTTGCAGTTCTGTTACTCTTATGATTATATCCTAGCCTTAGTTTCCTCTAGCTTCTAGTTCCAAAAACTAAAGGATTCTCCATATGCTACCAAGGAGTTCCTCTGGCTTTCACGTTTAGCTTTGAATAACCAATTAATCACTCTGTGCAATTCCATACTTTATTCCAGAGCAACACTTGAGTTTAGTAACAGTTGACTAATTTTATACTCTTTATAGTTACTATTTCTCCAATATTTCTCAGATTCATGATACATCATATCAGTGCATTAATTCCTTCTAGTAGGACATCGCAGTTCTCCACTGGTAAACATTTTGACACAGTAAGGGCTTTCTGGGCTCCACACACCACCATCAATTAAGTCTTCATTCCCAGATAACCATCAGGTTTCCAGCTTACGAATTTCATCTTAGTATATTATTTCTTGGTAATAACTCTTGCAAGTTGGGTACACTAGGGAGTAGGTTTAACGATGGAAATTAACCCATAGGAGATTTATTAAGAATGTTCGTAGGATTATTGCCTGTGGAAAGGAAGGTAATGAAGCAGAATTAGGCTGAGGGAGACACGGGGCTGCTACACAGCCTCAACAAAGGCTTCTGACATTCTATGGGGAGTGCTGAAGCTGGGATGGGACCATGGAAGAGATTTACTTCGTAAAAAAAATTCAACTATAATTAAAATTCTGCTTAAAGAGATAATGTTGGCCAATGGTCTCTGGCCTAATAGTTTCAGTAGCAGGGATAAGAAAGAACATGTCTCCTACTTTTCCATCATAAAGTATATTTATAAATAATTTAATTTGTGTTTATACTTATCATGAATATATAGAAAGCTCAGCCCTAACTGTAAAAATCTCTGTGTGTGTTCACCTGGATCATCTCATTTTCTTTTTGATTCAACACGTCCACATTTTTCTATGATTAATTCATTGCTTTCTCTTCTGTTCCCAGCACTGATCTTCTGGAGAATGGACTACAGGTCTAAACAGGTTTGTATTACTGGACATATTGAGTAAGACTCATTCAGTTTATTAAGTTCTCAGCTTACTGTTTAGGAGGAAACTTTATTCCATAGAATCTCTGACTCTGTCTTTATAATGCATAACAAACTGTTGAAGAGTTCTTCATTAGGAAGTTCACTTTTTTCTGTGAGGCCATGTGAGAATGGGAATTTACTAGAGATAACAAATATCTTCTGTAAAGGATCAGAGAGTAAATATTTTAAGCTTTGCGGGACATACGATCTGTGCCTCACCACTGTAGTACAGAAACAGTCACAGCCAATATGAAAATAAATGGGCATGGACTAGTTCCAAAGAAACTTCACAAAAGCAGGTGGTGGAGCACATTTGGCACCTGGGTTGTAGTTTGCCCAATTTCTGTTCCAGATAAACTCTCTTAATCAGGTGCTTTATTCTGCCTCTCTTCTATTCCTATAAACTATAAATTTAAAAGCAGATAAGGGATATGGGAAATAAAGAAGGGCAGTATATGTTTGTCTGCCCCATGTGGCACAACCCTGGCAGTTCTCGAAGTTTTCTAACAGAAATGCCATTAGTACAGACTTTAAAAAGACAAAACAAAACCTGTATGCTAATTCTCATTTAGCACAATGGCAGAAGTTATAGTTTTTCAACTGCCGAAAATGGAAGCTATTGATTAACAGTTATAGATGAACATGAGAAGAAATGCACTAAAGGACAAATGTGCAACCTGTGGTAAGTGGCTGAGGTTTGGATCTCACAGTCAGCCTCATGCTGGTCAGGTAGGTGCCTGTAAGATCTGATGGCAGTGTAGCTGGGCAAATCCTACTGGGAGAGTGTTCACAGGCTAGCAGTGCCTCTTTGAGAGAGATGATCATGTTCATACTTTTTAAATGCTAAATTGTAGTACATAGCACATATAAAATAACTTCCTGGTTTGTGTGCCACTGTAAATCTACTTACCATAGGGTAGGTTGTGTTTAATCTGAACACTTTTACAATGAGCTTCCTTTTTATACTGGGGAAATATTCTTTGATATCTGAGATGTATCTCTACCAAATGATTTTTATCAATAACTGCACCCTTTCCCTAAGAGACCCCTTCAAACTGTGACCATTCTTGGGAGGAAGACATGACCATGATCACTGCTTGCCATGTCTTATCAAAATAGGTGTCCTATGACTTTGAGTATAAAAGCAGATTCTAAAATGCTGTCATTCTTTTCAATTGAAAGAACTCAAGTTCTAGTCTAAGTTCTACCAGTAATAAATTGTGTGACTTTAGAAAAATCATTTAACTTTTATTTGCCTCAGAATCTTCACATGTAAGCCATGAGTGGTGGTACACACTTGTAATCCCAGTACTTGGGAGGCTGAGACTGGAGGATCGGGGTTCACAGCCAGCCTCAGCTACTTAGTGAGGCCCCCCACAACTTAGCGAGACCTTGTTTCAAAATAAAGAATAAAAAATAGGGCTGGGGGTGTAGCCCAGAGGTAGAATGCCCCTGGGTTCAATCCCCAGTACTGCCAAAAAAAAAAGAATCTTCACATGTAAAATGAATATTTTGGAGAAGTTATATTTTAGGAAAAATATGTGTATATATATTTACTTATTCATATATATACAACAAAGATACATGCATACATATGCATAGTATTTAGTATATAATATACTTAATTATTATATTTAATAATTATATTTAACATATTTTAATGGAATGAGTCAAAAGAGGTGTTAGTGATCCAAAGATATATTAAGTGGGTCATAATTCTGAATCATCTTGGACAGCCATAAAATGTTAATTTATAATTAGTAGAGAATGATAAGAAAATAAGGCTCTAAAAATGTATAGTAAATATTATGATAAAAATTTTCTCTGTAATAAGGAAAGCAAATTGATACATTTGTAGCTAATACAAAAGTGAAAGATATTAGAACTGTATATATAGCATAAAGCCAAACTATAAAATTTGATTAAATTAATCATCAGAATTTTAGAGATCCAGAACTTTAATAATCTTTAAGTTCAACCTTCAGAGTTTATTGACTGGACTGAGTTCATTTCAACCAAAAAAAATTATTGAAAATCTCCATTGGAAAGCATATAATGCATATAGTATGAAAATTTTATCTTGGAATGATCAAATAACTAACAGAAAGTCAATCAATTAATAATTTAGAGAGGAAAACAAGTTTTCTGATTTATATTTCTACTAACCAGTTAATTAGTCCAAATAATGTCAAAATATCTATCTCTGACAGGTTATAATTACATATTAGTTACACATTAAATAAAACAAAACAAAAAAGAATTTTGGTACGCTGCCAGAGAATCCAGTATTCCATGTAATTTTATTTGGAAAAAGATTATTTTAGAGGAAATGAGGTAAAAAAAAACATTCTTCAATTTAACCAAGACCAATGTAATCAACCTCCTACATCTACTTTGGATTTTGAGATCCTATCTGTGTAGAATCTAAATTATCCTGCCAATCACAGTTAGAAACTGGGTTAGAAGCTACTAAAATCAATTCATGCCTTATCCACTGTGCTTCCAATCTTAGAAAGGATCCTTTCATCACCATAGTAGGAAACTTTTCTCTTTTCTTATACTTGCTCTCTTGGTGCTATGAAACTCTCAATCTTCCTGCACCACAAATGTCGCTAAGAATTAACTATTCTCTCTGAATTGCAATGAACTCCTTTTTCCTCTTCTCTTTCTCTAGGTAACTATTCCATTTTTTCTAGTTTGCCCTTTAATCTGAGATTATATTCCTATTTTGGGGAGAGGGTGGAGGAAGATATCCAAATTGCCTTGAATCTAGGAAATAATGCTGATAAAGAGACAATAGTTGCTTCTTAATGTTTCTTCTTAGAAAATAAAAGTTAATAAAGCATAGAGTACATTTCCCCCTTATATTAATTTTCTCACTAATTCAGGAAATTCACAAGTCTAGGAATCAAACACTAAGACTTCAGATCAACAAAGGTTCTGGGTTGATAAGCAGATATATTTGCAAATTGTCAGCAGCATTAGCAAGATTTATTACTTATTGATTTTTAGTTCAAACAATTAATTAAACTGCATATATAATACCAGGGGAATGTATGATTTAGTCAACTCAAATAAAGGTTAAAGTAAAAAAAGAGTCAAATGAATTATCAACATTATATACTAACATCAATTACATACTATATTTCTATAATATTTTGCACTTTCTTAAATGCTTTAACAAGTTTTATCTCCATGATAAGGCTAAGCAGAGCTTCTAGTCTAATTTTACATATGAAGAAATGGGTTAGCGGTTTAAGTGACTTAATATGGATCTAATAATTGAAGGATCCAATTAGGATCTAATGATTTATTAAGAAGCTAAAATTATTATAAAAATTGGAATTTAAACATAAATACTTTGAATTTAATTCTACTTCTGTTTCTACTGCCTTAGGCTGACTCATGTCCAAAGGTTCCAGTGGAATTTCTCATTGGCCCAAAGTCATATTAAATTAGTCAAAAAACATCATTCACATATATAATTAGACACTAAAACTAGATTTCCTGAGTGTAGGAAAGATAGGAATTTTATTACTTAAACAACACAAGGTAGCATCATCATTTTGTGAAAGATGATCAGGCTCAGCTCAGTGGCTAATACTTTTTAAATCACAAGTTGCAGTAAATAGCACATCTAGAATAACTTCCCAGTTTGTGTACTGCTCTAAGTCTACTTACTTAGGGTAGGTTGTGCTTTAATCCAAAACATTTTTTTTAATGAGCTTCCTTTCATGTATTTCATTCAGTACTCTTAGGGCTGTAATCCAAAACACCTGAACACCACAATTTAGAGGAAGGAAGATCTATTTGCTCACAATTCTGGAGATTTCAGGGGTTCAGTCCTGTTAGGCTGGTTACATTTGCTGAGCTCAGGAGACAGAAAGAGAAAGAGAAAACAAGGGCTCTGATCTAAAATCATGGTGGCCAAAAACAAGAGAGAGAACAAAGGGAGGAGGGACCATATATAATCCCAGAGGCCACACCCCCAGGGACCTTTCCTTAATCAAGCTCCATCTTCAACTCACTGCTTTTTTTTCTGTGAGGTATGGGGGAATTTTATAGCAGCATTTTTACTATAACACAAAATTAATGGGAGATATTCTAAATTTATTTATTTATTTATATTATTTTATTGGTACATTATAGTCTTGTATCATAAAGCAGTTCATAGTGATAGTGACATACATGCACACAGCACTTGATAAGTTTTCCCCCAACTCCATCCTCACTCCCCCGGTCCCCATACAAGATACTGAGACTGGCATTGGTATTCTCACATATGTGCATAATGTCAATGAAAGTGCTTCCTTCATTAATTCTCCCTTCTCCCCCAAAACTCCCCAATATCACCTCCCTTGCTCCACTAGAGTTTCTCCTTTATTATCTAAATTCCCTCTTATATCTCAATTACTCCCTAGCTTCTGCATATGAGAGAAAACACATGACACTTCATTTTCTGTGACTGGCAAGTCTCACTTAACATGTTCTCCAGATCCATCCATTTTTCTACAAATGACATAATTTTGTTCTTTATTGTTTAGTAGAATTCCATTGTGTGTATATCCCACAATTTGTAATCCTTTCATGTGTTGATGAATACCTGGGTTGGTTCCATAATTTGGCTATTATGAATTTTGCTGCTATAAACATGGAAATGCATGTATTACTATAATATTGTGATTTCCGCCCCTTTGGGAAGATCCCCAGGCATGTATAGCTGTATCATATGGTGGATTCATTCCTACTTTTCCGAGGAATCTCCACAATGATCTCCATAGAGGCTGCTAGTGGGATTTGCAATCCCACCAACAGAGTAGAAGAGTTCCTATTTCCCCACATCTTTGCTAGGATTTATTGTTGTTTGACTTCTTGAAGTTTGCCATTCTAATTGGGGTTAGATGGAATCTCAGTGTTTTGATTTGCATCTCCCTGATTGTTAATGATGATGAACATTTTTTCGTGTTTGTATTGGCCATTTGTATTTCTTCCTTTGTGAAGTGTCTATTCAACTCAATTGCACATTTATTGATTTGGTTATTAGTTTTTTTTTTTAGTATTGAGTAAAGACTCTTCAGGCCTAAAGAACATTATAAACCAAATGGACCTAATAGATATATACAGAATATTCCAACCAACAACAACTGAATACACATTCTTCTCAGCTGCTCATGGAACTTTTTCCAAAATAGACCAAATTCTGGACCACGAAGCAAGTACCAGCAAATTAAAAAAATGTAATATAATTCCTTGCATCTTTCAGATCATAACAGAATGAAAGTAGAAAGTAACAACAGGAAGACCAGAATCAATTACATAAATACATGGAGAATGAATGATACACTTTTTTTTTTTTTTTGCGGTACCGGGGATTGAACCCAGGGGCGTTCTACCTCCTCGCTACACCCCCAGCCCTATTTTTTATACTTTATTTTGAAACCGGGTCTCACGAAGTTGCGGAGGGCCTCACTAGGTAGAGAGAGAGAGAGAGAGACAGGGAGAGACAGAGAGAGAGAGAGAGAGCTGAGGCTGGCTGCAAACCCAGATCCTCCAGTCTCTGCCTCCCGAAATACTGGGATTACAAGCGTGTGCCACCACGCCCGGCCAATGATACACTTTTGAATGAGGACTGTATCATAGAAGAAATAAGGGGAGAAATAAAAAAAGTTTCTAGAATTAAACAAAAATAGAGACAAAACATACCAAAATCTATTGAACACTTTGAAAGCTGTTTTAAGAGGAAAGTTATAGCACGTAGTCCCCCATAAGAAAAACAGAAAAATCACCAAATAACCTAATGATATACCTCAAGGCCCTTGAAAAACAGGAACAGACTAATCCCCCAAAACCAGTAGAAGGCAGTAAATAATTAAAATCAGAGCAGAAATTAATAAAATATAGAAAATGAAAATAATACAAAAGATCAACAAAACAAAAAGCTGGTTCTTTGAAAAGATTAACAAGATTGATAAACCCTTAGCCATATAACCAAAAGAGAATT
The DNA here is from genome assembly GCA_004027185.1 of Glis glis. Lineage (NCBI taxonomy): Eukaryota > Metazoa > Chordata > Mammalia > Rodentia > Gliridae > Glis > Glis glis. Next base: position 49,206 of record PVJS01004274.1, read on the forward strand.
GACCCAAATTATTAAAATAAGAAATGAAAAAGGAGATATCACCACAGACACTGGAGAAATCCAAAGGATCATCAGAAATTATTTTGAAAATTTATACTCTGATAAACTGGAAAACATAGAAAAAAAATAGAAAGATTTCTAGACACATACAACCTACTTAAATTGAATCAAGAGGATAAAGAAAACCTAAACCAACTAATAGCAAGCAAAGAGATAGACACAGCAATAAAAAGCCTTCCATTAAAAAAAAAAGGCCAGGTCCAGACAGATTCCCAGCTAAATTCTACAAAACCTTTATAGAACTAAACCTGATACTTCATAAAGTATTCCATGATATAGAGAGAGATGGATACCTTCCAAACAATATTCTAAATTTAAACCACATCATGCTAGGAAAATATTCTTTAATATCAGAAATATATTTTCACAAATCTCTTTACCAATTACTGCACCCATTCCCTAACGAGACCCCTTCAAACTGTGAGCATTTTTGGGAAGATATGCCGTTGAGCATCGAATACTACTTATTATCAAATTAGGTGTCATATGACTGAGTATAAATGCACCCTTTCTAAAATTACTGTCATTCTTTTCATCTGAAAGGATTCAAGAAATACACCATTTATAGATTGGGCTTCAAAATGATAATAGATTTTAAAGAGATGTAGACCTTTACAACTGCAACTCCAGAGTTTCATTTCACTTTATACTTTTGCTGACATTTCTTAACTTATTTAAATAGTTTAATGAGAATTATACTTAGAACATGAAGTAGCAATGCTTTTAGAGAGAAAACTCCTTAGTTGCCATCGTATAGCTTCATAGATTTGATTCCTTCTTAAAAAAATAAATCTAACACACCAGGGGGATTGTAACAACAAATCAATACTCCCTTGAGATTTATGCAGAAAGCTAGTTTTAAAAAGCTGCTGCATGGTTTGTGCATGTGTTTCCAAAGAGACTTTGATTAACGAGTCCTGTATTACTCTATTTGTAATATTTTGTTCCTAAGTATGATTTACATATGTCTGCAAAGAAATTCACAAAGTATAACTTGCCAAATTAAAAAAAAACTGCAACTTGAATCAAATGCAAATAAAAAGACATTTTAAGCTTGCTATATTCCTTTACTCACCTAGACATTACTTATTCATTCACCAAATATCTAGATACAAATTATGTGTCAGGCATAAGATAGTCCTTGAAGATACATTGATGAATAAAGAAAAATCAGTATTACTTCTTTCAAAGAGCTTACGTGTCTAATAGGGAAGACAGACAGAAGTGCAGTTATAATGAGAAAGACACTATAAGAAAAGAAGATTTGGGTAGCTATAAAACCAGATAAAAGTGGTATAAAAATCAGACTAGAGGAGTTTAAAAAGTCTATAGATAAGGGAAATGACTAAGTAATGAGTAAGATTTAGGCATGGGAGGGGGGCAAAAGGGCCAATAATTGTTAAGTACATGGAGGTTGAAGGATGACATTGTTTAGGAAATCATAAACTTAGTATGATAGCTCTAGACAGATCATTGGATATAGATTATTATTACATGGTTTTGATAAAAGAGGAGAAAGGATTTGAGGATATTGTCAAGAACTGTTGGTGACCGTCCTGCGGCGCACCTAAGGAGAAAAGAATGACACAGACCCAGAGCGGATTGAGAGGGGCAGGCCAGGGGACCTCGCTCTTTGATGAAGGCCCCGCTGGACACTGGTCCACAGCTTTTATTCATTCTTGCGGGGAGAGGTTGAGGTGTGGATGCTGCTACATGCGTGCAGAGCCCAGGAGGTAAAGTTTAACTAGTAAATGTGCAGTGAGGGCTAGGGGTTAACGTTTAACTGGACTGGCTGCAGAACAATTGCAGAAAGTCTTTTTTTTTTTTTGTGGAACCGGGGATTGAACCCAGGGGCATTCTACCTCCGCGCTACACCCCCGGCCCTATTTCTTTTTACTTTATTTTGAAACCAGGTCTCACAAGGTTGCGGAGGGCCTCACTAAGTAGAGAGAGAAAGAGAGAGAGAGACAGGTAGAGAGAGAGAGAGAGAGAGAGAGAGCTGAGGCTGGCCGCAAACCCGAATCCTCCAGTCTCCGCCTCCCAAAGTACTGGGATTACAAGCGTGCGCCACCACGCCCAGCTTGCAGAAAGTCTTTGAGATAGCAGTTAGCAATAAAACCTCTGAGGATGAGCAGAAGATCCTTGAGACAATGTTTGACAAGTGGGATATTTGGAAGCAGGTCAGGGTTAACTAGATCAACAGAATTCACAGAATGAAAAGAAAAAGGATTTATTAGATCAGCTCACAATGTAGTCCTGAGTTTCAACTGCACGTGAAGAATCAGAGGAATCAGTAGCTGGTCGGGCGGTCTAAGAGCTGGAGCCTTAGGATTGAAGCAACCACCAATTCAGTCCAGTCCAAGATGTGAAGATAAGGAAGATCTTCGGAGAAACGATGGTGAAGTTTCAGCTCGAAGGCTAGAGGCTGACGATCTCAGACGAGAGCAGAAGATCAAGAAGCTCTTCAAAGAAACGGCACCGACGATCTCAGATGAGAGTAGATGCGTTTTCTTCAGGAAGAGTTGCGACTCCCTCTACGCGGATTTCTCTTTTTTATCTAAGTCCTGCACCTATCAGAACCCTGCTGCCCACATTTAGGGCAGGACTTCCAGTTCAGTCTGCTGTTATACAACCAAAGTCACATGATCTTAGGAGGGTCAAGTTGACAAACCAGACCAACTATCACACAGCAAGAGACCCAGGAACGTTTGCCTTGGAGGGACAGGCTGCTTTCAGAGAGTCCATAGGTCTAATCATGGCTTTTCATGACCCTTAGACCTTTCCAAGGCAAATGTTAACCTGTTTCTGGCAGTTGCATTCTCCACGAAGAACAGCCAGTGATGGAAATTAATATAAAGGGGAAGTGACTGATAGAGGAAAAAATGGAAAGCAAAGAAATTCACCTTGAAAAGTGAAAATAAAAGACAGAAGGAAATGAAACTTAAAACGGATATTTTAACTTAAATTTTAATTTTGAATTTTAGAGTTAGAACACAAAGAAAGAACTTCATTTTTATTGATAAATAATTTTAAAACAAAAATAGTCAGAACTATGAAAAATGATATAGTGGCTTGTACTTTAAAATCAAGGAAAATGTCTCACCTACAAAAGGTATTTCAGAAAATAGAAAAAAATGCTAGAAGATTTCTAGATAGTATTTTCAACTGGATTAAATAAGATGTTATATCTAAATATATAAAGAAGGTGATCAGTAAGGAAAAAAACAGCTGAAATTCCCAAAACATTGCTTAGAATTTAAAAACTTACCTGCCAAATTAGAAGCCATGATGAAGGTACCTGAGTAAATATCATATCAGTAAAAAAATCAAGACATGCTCGTAGACATTATAGTGAACTGAAACTTAAAAATCCCCTTTAAATTGAAGAACTCCATACTTACGTTAAACAAGAGAAGATTGTTCCATTAAACAATAAATGCCTACAAATCAACAACAAAGAGGACAAAAGATATAAAGTGACAACTTAAAAAAATCTGACAAGTATATGTAGAGATGATCAACTTTTGCATAGAAATGCAAAATAAAACACAAATTACACCTTTCTTTATACCCATCAAAGTGGTGAACATTTAATAAGCAGATAATATTAAGAGTTAGCAAGTATGCTGGTAAATGGAAACTTCATTAATTTCTGCTAGAATTATCAACTGGTGTGACCATTTTAACATCAATTTTGGCAATATTTTAGTGATACGGCATGCATATAAGCCAAGAATTTCTTGTATACACTCATAAAGTGTTTCTTATAGCAGTCCCTAGGAGACATGTAAGAATATGTCTTAGCAAATTGTTCATGGTAGTGGGTAGCTTGGTTCTATCATTAGAGAAAGGGATATATGCTAGATGTAGCATAATACCCTAGACAAAATAAATTAATAATATAAACTCCAGAAACATAGAAGCATTTTAACACTAAGTATGTTGTAAAAGATGAATAAGGCAGTAGATATGACACAATGCACTTATGTAAACTAAAAATTCGTATAAACAGAAACACTACATGTTCTATAAAGATAAGTATTTAAAATAATTATCAAAAAATAAGGGAAAATATTTCTGAGCTGAAGAAAAACCCAAGTCTGACAATCTGAAGAGCCTTATAAAAATACAGCACATTAGACAGTGTTACTGTTTGGATCTGGACTGTACCCCCAAAAGTTCCTGTATCGAACACTTTGTCCCCAGTGCAGCAATATTCAAAGGTGGGACTTGGAGGGAAGTGATTGGATCATGAGGGCTCTGATCTCATCAATGGATTGATTTATTGATTGGTTCACAATTTAATAGACTGTTGGGCATGGGTAGAATCTATAGGAGGTGCCTAGTTGGAAGAAGTAGGTCACTGAGGGCATGCCCTGAAAGGTTGCATCTTGTTCCTGGATCCCCTTTTCCCCATCCCTCTCTCTCTGTCCTGGCTGCCCTGATAAGAGCAGCTTTCTCTGCCATGTCCTTCCACCAGGATATTCTATCCCACCACAAACAATAGAGCCAGTCAACCAAGGACTAAAACATCTGAAACCATGAGCCAAAATCAATCTTTCCTCCTTTAAATTGTTTCTCAGATATTTTGTCACCATCATGAAAAGCTAACACGGATAGGATTGACTGGATTATATTGCACACAACCAAATTCCAATGTCTTAATCCAACTGAAATTCATTTCTTGCTTAGAAAGGAAAGATCTGAAAATGTAAGAAGTTTGCTAAAGGCCTAGTGATGCTTCAGGGCAGCTGGCCTCCATAAACTGACTGAGTGATACAGGCTGTTTCTGTATTGTGGTACTTGATCTCAACAGGTGCATCCACAATTTACATGGTACAGAAATAAAGCCCCGAGAATCAAAGACCACCTCGTAAATGCACACAACCCTTCTGCTCTCAGAGCATTAATCAAAACTACTCGCATGGCCAGTTATCAAGAGTGCCAGGAAATTAAAGGCTGCACATGCCCAGGAAAGGAGGAGAAACATATATACAATGCTAGTGAAAGAAACAAGTAATATTTCTTCATACAATATATAAATCTCTTTCATGTCTACATTCAGTAGTACAATTTAGACAAACTTCTAATTTAAAAATTAATGAGTAAATATTTCTACTAATTCTTCTAAAATGCAGGTGATTATATGGAATAAAAGAAATCCTTAAACTAGAGTTCTGAATGTCCCAAGTCCACTTCAGGTGCATGCATTTATTAATTATACAATTGTTCATGAATTAAAAAACTTCATTGGGCCACTATTCTATTATCCTGAATATAATAGTTGATCATACTTAAAATATTTTCACTGTGCCGGGCGTGGTGGCGCACGCTTGTAATCCCAGTACTTTGGGAGGTGGAGACCGGAGGATCCGGGTTCGCGGCCAGCCTCAGCTCTCTCGCTGTCTGTCTCTCTCTCTCTCTTTCTCTCTTTCTCTCTCTCTCTCTCTCCTCTTAGTGAGGCCCTCCGCAACTTCGTGAGACCCGGTTTCAAAATAAAGTATAAAAAATAGGGCCGGGGGCATAGCGCGGAGGTAGAACTCCCCTGCGTTCAATCCCCGGTACCGCAAAAAAAAAAAAAAAATATTTTCACTGTTTAGACTGTTAGTCATTCTTGTAAAGGTTTTGCATATGTAGCTCATTTCATCTTCAGAACCTCTTTTGAGATTCTATTCAGTATCCCCACTTTACAACTGAACAAAATAAGAGGTTAAGTATTTTTTGCGGACACACATCTATAAGAATAGAAGAACAGAGATCAGAACCTAGGCAGTTTAACAAAATCCTGCCATGAAACTTTCTTTTTATTGTGTCATTCATATCCTGTTTTTATATTGTCAATTGGAATAGCAAATGAAGTTCTAAAAGTACTTTATAAGTTGAAAAGCCCTACACATAGATCAGTAAATACTTTTCTCACATTCTTTGGTTATCATTCCTTGGTTTGAGTAATAAAAAATAGTGCACTCAGAAGGCTGAGACAGAAGGACCACAGATTCAAAGACAGCTTCAGGAACTTAGCAAGGCTCTCAACAACTTAGCAAGACCCTGTTTCTAAATAAAAAATAAAATGGGGCTGGAGGTGTAGCTAAGAGGTAGAATGCTCCTGGGTTCAATTCCCAGCACCACAGAAAAATAAAAATACTGTAGAGTATGTAACTTCTTGCCATAAACTTTACATTATATATCTTTTCCCTTATAGGTTTAGAATATGCTTGCTACAGTTTTTTTAAACTAAATATTTTGATGGATTGAAACATGAAAGAAACTAAGAAGTGGAGAATTATACAAACATAATTTTATTGAGCTCCATGTGCACTGATATATGAACCATGTTGTCCAGAAAAAGATAAACTTACCTCAACTTCATTTAAATCTCTTATACAGTATATAAAAATGCTTGTTCTCCCAACCCAGGTGTCCATCAACAGTTGAATGGATTACAAAATATGGGAAACACATACAATGGAATTCTACTCAGCAATAAGAAAGAACAAAATTTTGTCTTTTGCAAGAAAATGGAAGGACCTGGAGATCATTATGTTAAGTGAGATTAGCCAATCACAGAAAGTGAAGGGTCATATGTTTTCTCTAATATGTGCAAGCTAGGGAGTAATTGGAATACCAGAGGAACTCCAGACAATGGAGGAGAAGCCTCAGCGGAGGCAGGGAGGTGGTCTAAGGGAAGGGTAAGAGTGAGGTTCATTAATGGAATTACTACCATTGACTAAGTGTACATATGAGAATATACAAACGTCAATCCCAGTACTCTATATTGGGAAGAGGGGAAATGGGTAGGCGGGGGGGGGCACCAAGGGCTGTGTGCATGTATGTTACTGTCAACAAGATTTTCATTATGATGTGATACTACAATGAACCAATAAAAGCACTAAAAAATGCTTGTTTCCCAAAATCTGATATGAAGCTTATAAATTGATGATATGAAAATGCATCATATGTTATACTACTTTGGGTGAATAAAAATCTATATTTAGTTTTGTCATTTAGTTTATTGATGCCAAATAAATGATCAATTTTTTTCACTTTTAACTAAAAAGTTAAAAGTTTCCTCATCCTCATACCTCTTTCTCAACATAATGAAGGAAAGATGCCTTCTCAAATGGAAAGATAGCACTTGTAATTTGCTTGCTACAGCTCCTTTGTTTTCTAGCTGTTTCTCTAAGAAGTCCTACTGGGCCTCCACTATGTGAAACCTTATCCTCCAGAAGCAGGAGTCAACCCCAATCCCATAAGCCTTCCTGATCTCTGGACTTCCTATCCTCTTTACAATCTTTGTTTGGAAAATTAAACCATGCTTATCTGAATTCATATCTCTTTTGTAATCTCTTGCTAAAGGCAGCTAATATTAGCCAACAAAGGATATCATATTCTGCTTCTTTACAACAATTTCTCCTCAATCTTTAGGTTCAATAGGCACATGCTGTTTCAGAATTGCCATAGGCAACAGCTTTCCCCAGCACCACAAGGGTTTCCTGCCCTCCAGCTCACTTTACCTCTTTCTTCATTGACTATCACTCAGTTGTAAAGTCATTGCCACATAATTTGTATTTTTTATGGCAGCACTGTATTATTAAATTTTTGTATTAGCTAGAATGTTGTTATTTACTATAATAAACTATAATAATAAATTTACTTTCTGAGATATCAGTCTCTCGACTCAATGTGACTACATTTCTTGTGTATCTAATATATTTGCTCCAAGTTGAGGTAGAGGGTTCTGACATGGACTCAGGAGAATGCAGACAAGATCACATTTCATACATGAGCCAAATAACCCTGCACATAGACAGCTGTCCAAGAGAGGAAAGAAGAAAGTGTTCAGAGAAGATAAAGTCTCCTTCTCAACTACCTTAACCTATGAGTGGCACACATCATTTTTTATAGCTTTCTTTTGCAAGTAAAAAATATTGGCCCTACCTAGATGCAAAGAGTACTGGAAATATAATGGCTAGAGTGGTAGGTAATATCAAGCAATAATAACTATATGGTAAAGAAAAATAATATTATCATTAGATAGCCCGCCATTACTGCTACACAAAGACCATCATACATTTTGCTCCCAATGACTGTCAGTTATTTATGACTGACTATTGTTATATGGCTTTTGTTTAGTCTAGTATACATTTTTACTTGCTTCCCAGTTTCCCAGGGTTAGTGTCCTTTAACTCAGCTGTGAGTCATTCATTTGTCACCATGTTTGAGTCACTTAGGAAACTAATGAATGCCAATAGCTGTATCTACTCATAAACTCTAGGTTAAGGACCTAGGCACAAGATTTAGTAAAATCTTCCCTGGTGGTTCTAATTGGCTGCCAGAGTTGAGGACCTCTGCTCAGTATGTGTGGAAATCAGAATGTGTATATTTATATACCTCCTGAGTGTGGATGACTGAGTCAATACTCGCTGCCTCCATTTCCTTTAGAGGTTTATAATCACTCTGCTGCTAAGTTTCTTAAAACTCCCTTTGCTTATCTGTTGGCCCCAGCTGAAAAGTTGATAGGGGGGGTCCAATGAAAGGCAATTATAAGTTTAGTGTTGGGTATGAGTGTGTAGGTTTAATGGGTCATATCTTGGAGATAGTTTGGACCCCTAGCAGCTATTTTGTAAGCTTGAAATATTTCTTGGATGGGATGATACAGCTCAGTGACCCTGAGAGAGATGAAAGGAAGAGCAAATAGGCCTCTACCAGTATCTTGGTATAGTTGTAAAGTGTGCTAAAATTATGAGTCATATTTTTTGTGACAGAATTATCTCATTGTGTTCCTTAGGTCAAGTTGGCAGGTCCAGCATTTTGTAGAGAGTGTGAACTGATAATTCAGTAGGGTAATATGTAAAGGTTAATGGTATTCATTTGTAACCAAGTATTTAGAGTAGTCATGGTCAGAGACTCAGGGGGAAGGTCATGTTGGAAAGCAGGAGAGGTGGAATTAGAGAAGGTTTTGAAGAGGGAGAGATCCTCTCCCTGGGGTGGGAGGTCACAGGGTGGGTTGACATAGGGCAGATACCTCCTGGGGAAAGCAATAATCTGGCAAATAGTAGTACACTCTACAAGATTATCCTTTGGACATGCGAATGGACATAATCAACAAACAACAGAACCCTGTACAGCTGCATGTGGGAGACTTTTGTTGTGTGATGTTGATTTTCCTTAATAAAAAAAGGTTATCTGGATCTCATCATTATAAGATATGACATTTATTCTACTATTACCTCAAAATGTTATTTTTCTTTACTAAATGAGATTTGATATCTCCCCTCTTGGCAATCCACACTGTCTTTGTGAATCTCCCTGGAGCAATAATTTTAATTTCCTGGAGGCAATCAGATGAAGAGTACAAATTAATTATCTGTTCCTTATAACCTCAACATAAAAAATATTTTTGTTTGACAAGTAATCATTGTAGCCACATCAACATTGGTGAGTGGAAGTCTGTATTGCTGAGTCCATGTATAACCTCTACTCTTATAATCCTGGCTACTTTGTTCTTGTGCCCATTGGGTGATGATGGGAGTGGTTGGGGAAAGAGGCTGACTCATTTTCATAGGAAGGGCCAGTCCATCCACTGCCGAAGTTGGCATTTGTTTAACATTCACATAGGGGACAAATATTTTCATTTTTATTGCCCATCCATAGGAGTCTGTTCACATATCTTCCCCAAGTTTTTTTGTTACCAGTTTTCCAAATGATATTCCTCCAAAATCCCTCTCCATCAAGCCAAAGCATTAACAGCAGTCCATGAATTGAACCTAACTGTATATCTCTATTTCTCCTTCTAAGCAAAAACTGACAACCAGATACAATGCTTAAAATTCTGGAAGAACTTCTATCACCACTGTCCTTCAGGGCTACTCCATAAAGGGGCTAAACTCTTGCATTAGATGTCTAATTTTGAGTTTTACTTGCATTCCTGCAGAACCATAGGTGATCTAGGCCCAAGTCTTCTCTTCTCCTGTCAACTAATCAGGAAACTCCCCATGGAGCCATAGCACAGTCTATGATAGAGGAGGTAGTATAGTAAAAGTGAGAATCATGGACATTTGGGCCCTTTCTTCATGCAACATACTTGAGATTTCAGGAACTGCTCCAGCCTGATCCATGTATACAATTTCTCTTTGCTATTGTCCACACCCAAATTTACAACTTAGTGGGTATCAAAATGGGAGGCCCAGGTCACATGATAATTTGATGACCCATGGTTAAGTGTTCAATTGCTACTAAGATCCAGTAACAGGACAGGAGCTCTTCTTTAAAAGAAAGTAGTTATTTGCACAGGGTGACAGGGCTTTCCACAAATTCCTAAGGGCCTACATGACAATTTGCCTATAGAACCCTGCCAAAGGTGCCAAATATCATTCCTATCTGCCACTGACACTTCAAGCACCATTGGCTCTGTTAAATCATATGACCCAAGTGTCAGAGAGGCTTGTGTAGCAGCCTGGGCCTGTTTTAAAGCCTCCTACTGCTCTAGAGACCACTCAAAGTCAGCAGTTATCTCAGACATTTGTTAATTGGGTCGATGTAACACATCTAAATGAGAAGTATGTTGCCTCTAAACTCCTAAAGACTCACAATAGTTGTGTTGCTTTCTTGGTTATAGAAGAGACCAGATATAGCAACATATCTTCATCTTATAAATTATATCTTAGCATGCCCAACACCATTAAACCTCTAGAAAATTTACTGAGGTACAAGGCTTCTGAATGTATCGTATTTATTTCCCACTATCTGTCATGCAAATAACTTACCAGTAAGTCTAGAGAAGTTGTTACTCGATGCTCACTAGGTCCTTTCAACATAATGTCTTCAATGTGACAGAACAGCATGGTACCTTGTGGAAGGGAATATAATCAAGATCCTTGCAGACTAAATTACTACACAGTTCTAGAAAGATAATATACACCTGAGGTAAGACATGAGGTGCATTGCTGGCCTTGCCAGCTGAAATCTAGCTGCTTCTGGTGTATTTTCTGGATAGATACAGAGAAAAAGACACTTTCCAGATCAATATCTCCCTACCAGGTATCAGGGGATGAATTAATTTGCTCAAAAAATGAGGTCCCATCTGATAGAGTAGCTGCAATTGGAGTCACTACCTGGCTAAGTTTACAGTAATCCACTGTCATTCTCTAAAACCCATCTGTCATCTGAGCAGCCAGAGCAGACTTGATTGGAATTACCATCCCTACATCTTTCAAGTCTTTAATGGTGACATTAATTTCTCCAGGAATATAATACAACTATTTTCCTAGGCAGAGGCAATTCTAATGGCTTCCACTAGGCCATTCACATCAAAAACAATCTTAAAGGTCAGGGAAACAATATGAGGATTTTGTAAACTGCTGGGAATGTCTATTCCAATTATGAAATGGAAAAATAACCAAAGGATGGGGTTTAGGGTCCCACTGTGAGATGATGGACCTGAGCTAAAATCGCATAGATCTCCTGAACTCCATAATCCTGATGGACCACAGTGACATTTTGAGTCTCCTATAATTACTGTCAGCTCAGAGTAAATGTCTAGTAGTCCCCAAAAGGTGTGATTATTTCCCTTTCTCCATTGCACAGTTACCCTGGTAAAAGGCTATAGGTCCCTTTGAGGAAAGCAGAGAAGATGAACAGTATACATTTTCGGTTCTTTCTCATGGGGTCCTGCCCTCCTTTTCATTTAAGGAATCTGGAACTGGTAACTAACTCAAGTCTGGAAACTGATTGAGGAGCCATTATTCTATTTTTATGCTTAGAGTTAGAATTTTGTTCCATCAATGTAGAACTTTTCTGCCTATATAAATCAAGTAAGAATTTAGTAGTAGACTTCGTATCAATTTTACATCTAGCAACGTTATGGTAAACTAACCAAGGCCCTAAATCAGCTTGAGTTAGGCTTTTCTAATTGCTACTTGATCTGCTGTCAATTATAGGAATCACATAACTCTGCTTTTGGCTGTTGAGCACATCACTTGACCCTGCCATTCTGGGATCCAGTTACTCCCATCACATTTAGGTTTCCCAATTTGACGATCATAGAACCCACAGTAAGTTCTGACCTATAAAGATAAATTATAGAGCTCTTCCAGGATACTGAGGGTCCCCTGATGGATTTACTTCTCAGGGTAGCAGTAAAGGTGTGCCTCTAACCCTCCCAGTGTAGATGACTAAGTCTCAAATAGCATTCCAATCTCTCTAAGACTTTGGACCCTTTCCTCTACATTAAACCAAGTCAAGTCTGGCATTGCTAACTTGCTCTGTATGAGCCACATTTCAGCTCATGTTTGGGTCAACCAAGCAAATTATTAGTTATTCCTAACTGCCAAGCTGCAACATTCAATGCAGACTCTCTGCTTATGGAGCTCGTACCAACCAACTGGGCTTGTTCCAGCTCTGTCTTTTCCACCTTCATCCCACACCTTAGTTTCCATTCCTTCATGGGCCGATAGCATGGACTGAATGTTTGTGTCCCTTCAAATGCATATGTTGAAACCATAATCCCCAAGATTACAGTATTTAGAGATGTGACTCTTGGAAAGTAATTAGATTAGGTCATCGTATGGGGCCCGATCATGGAATTAATAGCCTTATAAGAAGAGAGAGAGACACATACACACACACATACATACATATATATATATATATACATATATATATATATAATTATTTTAAACATTTAAATGTTTAAACATTCTACAAATTTATTTTAAAAGAACTTGTAGCTGGGTTCAATTCCCTAGTACCACAAAATAAATAAGGAAGTAAATAAAGTCACTGAGTCTCAATTTCCTCTTCTTTGAAATAAGGCTGTTGATATCCACTTATTCACCAATTTCTTAGATTCTTATGAGTATCAATATTTGGGGAAGAGTTTTAAATATTAAAGAAAATACAAATGAAGCTGTTGTATTCTCTTTCCTTTCCCAGTTATTACTATGACCTGATTAATGGCCCTCTGTTGTCAGGGTTAAGTGTCTCAATTTCTTCACAAATAGAGGAACTCACAAAACATAAATAGAAGGTAAAAATAGGAGAAAGAGAAATGCATTTTAGATGCAAATTTGTATTCTATTTCTTAATTTCTTTTCAGATAATCTGATTAGATATGTTGATCCAGGTGCTGTGCCACACAGCTATAATTCCAGTATTCAGGAGGCTGAGACAGGAATATCACAGGCTCTAGGCCAACAGGCAATGAGTTAGCAAGACCCTGTTTCAAAATAAAAAAATTAAACAGTGACTATTAAACAGTGATAGCTAAGAGGTAGAATGCCCCTGGGTTCAATCCCCAGTACCACAAACACATTCATACACACACACACACACACACACACACACACATATACATACACACACACACACCAAAAAGGAGACCCATCAATCTTCCTGGGTCTCCTAGTTTCTGTTTGGATATGTGGTCTGATGTTAGACAACTCCATGTACATATATAATTTAAAAATCTCATATGAGATATTAAATTAAGCTATTTCTATGTAATCTGGAAGGGGAAAAGACATATTGATCTTTTACATTGATTTAAATGTTTTAAAGTCAACCTAGATGTGGATTTAATACATTTCTTGTAGTATTAAAGGCAGGGTAATTGTTAGTAATGCAGAATCTATGTAGGGCCATAAGTAAATGGAGTAATTACAAGCCAATCACCTTAATTAATACAAAGCACAAAACACTCAATTGCAAAGATTAAAATTGATCCTATGCAAATTAATTTGGATGACTTACATAAGATTCATAGTCAAGAGTCAGTGGATAATACAAGCTTGTATTTCGACCTCATGAGTGTAAATTTAAGCACGTAAACCATACTGTGACTCATATATTTGATGCAATTGTTCAATATAAGGAGCTTTAGAGAGATTATCTAGGTTTTGAAATCACTCACTGTTAAACAAGGGATAACAATGACTTTGTTTAATTTGTAATTTAACAAATATAGGGTATAGTTTGCTTTGAAGGTAGACTGTAAGTATGTTCCAGAAATAATCTCTCATAACCAATTTAAGACATTTTTTCACAGGTTTGGGGATCATGGTTCAATGAGAAAGGCAAAATCATTAGATGTGATTTAGAATAAGTAATTTATGTACAAGTTAGACTTTGCCTGATTGTGGGAGCTGGTAAAGAACTCCATGGAAGGTTGTTTCTTTCCAGAGTGGAGGTGGTGTTGCAGATACAATAGGGCAATAGGGCCAGAAGGAAGAAAGAAAACCTGATGTGAACCAAGGGAAAGCCTAAAAAATGTGGCCATCTGTATTAATCAGGTTTCTCTAGAGTAACAGAACTCACGAGATATGTTTATTATAAAGGGGGATTTATCAAATCAGTCCCAAAGGGTATAGTCCCAAGTGGCCACCTGCACACCGAGAGCCAGAGGAACCTGCAGCTGGTTTAGCAGTCCCAGAGCTGGAGTCTCAGAATAGGAACAACCAATAATGCAGTCCCAGTCCAAGATGGAAAGACCAGGAAACTCTCTGGATAAATCTTTGTGAAAGCCCAGTTTGAACAGCAAATAGGGCTGAAATCTAATATCACAGGTGAGACCAGATATGTTTTCCTCAGGGGGAACCACGCATGCTTCCGTGCAGCTTCCTCCTTCCTCTCGTCCAGGTCCCCAGCCTATCATAACAGTGCTGCTCACATTCAGGGCGGGACTTCCCCTTCTATCTACTGTACCACATACCAATCATCTCATGAACACAAACAGTCACATAATCTTAGGTGTTTTATAATCCAGTCAAGCGTGACAATCCAAATTAACCATCACACCATCTCAAGAAAAAACTGCAACTCAGGAGGGCAAACTGGAAATACATCTGCCTTTCATAGTTCAACCTCATAGATGTAGGCAATGTGCATAAGGAGCTGGTGACCTCGTCATAGAACTGCTTAATCCCTTGGCCCAGGACTCACATCAGATAAAGAGCCATGTACCCAGTGGCTGTCACAAACCAATAGGTAAGTCAACATGATGGGCAGACACGGAAACTTTGACTTGGTGACAGTAGAAAGGAGAGTAAGTCAGACGTGTTGACCAGGAGAGTGTCAAGCTGACTCAGGACAAAGAAGAGAGCTAATTTTATTTGTATAAAAGGGTTCTTAGCAAAGGAGGCTAAGATTTATGAATGTGAATGACTTTCTGTACATTTCAAATGTACATTTCTGTACATTTCAAATGTACAGAAAGTACATTTTCCTCCAAGGGCACTTTAACTCTGAGGAAGGCACGGTCAGTTGGTTACCTTGGATTCAAATGTCATTTTTTTCATAGGGATGCTGCATCCTGCATAAGCTTCTCTGTCTGGTGATAAGGTTGAGTTATGTGAATTGCTGTAGCTATGAAGAGAATACACAAGTGAGGTGTTGTAAGCAACAGGCCACAAGTTCCTAAGACCAATAAGTCATGTTACACATGATTTATGCCTTTCCGCGGTGTCACGAGGTTTATTCAGCACTGAAAAGTTAAAGCATACAGGAACTTATAAGGAAATTGTCCAAGGAAAGTTAAGCTAAATTCGGATGCTTGGTGGCTGCTTTGCCAAAGCCAATTAGCAAGGAATGAGCATCAAACAATATACTTCACACTAGCAAATCTAACAATTTAGATCAAACAAGTATGCTACACAACATACAAATTAAAAAACTAGAGCATTTCAAATACTTAACAATTAACAAGTTACAAACAAGTAGGGAGAAGGGTGTAACGAACCAAGTTCAGGAATGGAAGAGGAGATTCTGAAGTTGGCCAGGTTCAGAGAAGGCTGGGATCACTCTGATCCTCAGTCAGCAAGAAGAGCAGGACCAGAAAAAGTCACTGGATTGGAGTCATACACCCAGCAGACTGTCATGACCTACACAAAGCTCAGTGTGATGCTCGTAGGAAGACTGGTTTCTTTATAGCGCTTTGGGGCATTGTCCAGTGTCTAAAGCAAGCTCATTCAGGTTTATCGAACCCTACCAAACTTCTGTCAGATGTATTACTGACATAAGTCCATCAGAGGTAAGAAACCATTTTAGGTCCAAGGGTCCATTATCAACTGCAGCACAGACATGCTTATCTGAGCCCTATGCTGACATGTTCAGACAAGTTGAATTTCTGAAGTTGTCTGAGCTATGTGCTGGCATGTCTGAACAAGTCATTTATGAGTTTTTGAAATTATTTTATATCTTATGCTCTATACATGGGGCATGGAAAAGAACACAAATCATGGCAAGTTACAAGTTAAGGGCCCTGGCAATTTTCCTTCTTGATGGCTCCTCAACAGTTTTTATCTTTGTGTTGTTTGTTCTGGAGAGTTATAGCAGCAGCATACTGGCCCTAATGATTGACCTGGTCACTGAAGCTGATAAGGTTGCATGAGGGGGATGGGTAAAGCACATACCATCCCCATTTTTTGTTGTTGTTTTTTTTTTTTTGTAGTGGGGGTTGAACCCAGGGGTATTTTACCTCCTACTACATTCCTAACTCTATTTATTTTATTTTGAAACAGGGTCTTCCTAAATTGCTGGGGCTGGCCTCAAACCTGTGATCCTCCTTGTCTCAGTCTCCCAAATACTGGAATTACAGGTGTGTGCCACCATGCCCAGCCCATACCAAGCTTTTAATAGCTAACAAGCTGTAAGTTAAGGTGGGAGAGCAGATTCAACAAACAAACAAACACACTTGGACAATCTTTTAGTGACTCTTAGGCCATGAGTAATGGTTCAGGAGTGCATTTGCCCTTTGTCCCTACAATGATCCCTGTCTCAAGCACATCAGCCACCAGTAGGAGGACTCTGAGTAGTCCAGAATCCAATACTGACCTTCAGAGCAAAATGGCTATTGCTTCACTTCTACTTTCTAAATTTTGTGTAATTTCTCTTGTGGTTAACTCTAACCTAGCACTATGCAGAGAAGGAAATTCTGGGAAACACAGTTCCAGTTTAGCTCCTTGACAATATAAAACTATTTTGACAAGATTTTCATAACTCCTCTCCAAATTATCTAGGTCCTAGGTTAAAACAGGCAGTGTTGTGGTAGAACAGCCTCTACTTAAAATCAGATGGTCCTGTATAGGAACTTCAGCATCAACATTTTCTAGTTGTGTGGCTTTTTTCAACAGACAACTTCAATCTTTACAAACTTATTTCTTCATGTGTTATTAAAGCATGCCTTTATGCATTTAGTGACCCTATTTGGAATGTTAAAAGAAATCATGTATGTAATTGTATCGGTCATAGTTCACTAGATCAACAGAATTCACAGAATGAAGAAAGGAAAAGGCGAAAAAAAAAGGATTTATTAGATTAGCTCACAATGTAGTCCTGAATTTCAACTGCACGTGAAGAGTCAGAGGAATCAGCAGCTGGTCAAGCGGTCTAAGAGCCGGAGCCCCAGGATTGAAGCAACCACCAATTCAGTCCAGTCCAAGATGTGAAGATAAGGAAGCTCTTCGGAGAAACGATGGTGAGGTTTCAGTTCGAAGGCTGAAGGCCAGGAATCCCAAACGAGAGCAGAAGATCAAGAAGTTCTCCAGGGAAACGGCGAAGTTGGAGACTGTCAATCTCAAACGAGGGCAGAAGCGTTCTCCTCAGGAAGAGTCGCAGCTCAGCTCTACGCGGCTTTCTCCTTCTTTTTATCTAAATCCTGCACCTATCAGAACTCTGCTACCCACATTTAGGGCAGGACTTCCGGTTCAATCCTCTGTTACACAACCAAAGTCACATGATCTGGGGTGAGTCAAGTTGACAAACCAGACCAACTATCACAATAATTCATCTAGTGAAATTTCTCAGACATAGTAAGTGCTCAATGAATAGAGCTATGAATTTGATGCCCAATCTGTGCCTTGAAATTTCCTGGGACACAGGAAATTTATCTGGAACTTTAGCCTTGATTTTAAGCTATGTATGGCTGGGCATTCACCCAAAGAGTTAATTGAGTTATAAAAACAAAGTGATCCAGACCCGTTCTGTATAATCAATCAAGAATTAACCCCATATGCCCTTTCAACTAAAGGGAAAGCCATTACAGAAATAAACTGCTATTTATTTTACAGTTACAATTAAGGACATAAAGAGATTAAATATTTCCATACAAAAAATCTATTTTTATAAAATCATCAGCTTTAATCATGCCTATGAATTACCCAAAAGAAATTTATCATCTCCTGGGATAGCTATTAGCAGGTTAGTTATTAATTATCCAAAATTTCCTTTGTGTAAGACATAATGGTATGAAATATTTGAGGTTTTCTGTTTATATCATGACCATTAACCTTCATCCTCAGGGTTTTCTCTTCCTAACCTTGAATACAACAGTACAATTGTTATTTTAACACTTGACTTTCCCTCATGGACTCACCCTTGATTCTTTGCTTCAAAATTGATCCCAATCCCCACTATTGACCTTTTCAATCATTCCAGAGTGGAAAGTATAATAGATACTTTTTGACCACTAGTAGAGTAGGTGCTAGAACTGTCCTAGATATTTTACTTAATTTCATTAAATCCTACAAGAAAATTGAAATATACGTATTTCATATATATATTAATGCATATATATATATGTATTTCATATAAGTGTATGTGATTATCTTTTACTATGCTGAAGTTCAAAGTTCAATAACTAATGGCTTCCTGAGTTTTATACTAATGACTTCCTGGTTTATTTTGCTGTCTGTGATCCAAAAGTCTGAAGTTTTATCCGTAATCTTTAGTTTGCATCAGCAATTCTACAGACATGAAAGCCAAAGAAATGAGGTCCAGAGTTAAATAATCAGGCACTGTACCAAAACTAGGAAGATTATAAAAGTGAGAGGAGTGTTAGACCATTTCTATTGGACTTTCTTTACACAGTGCAGCACAGAACTTTGTATAGTTGTTGTGAACAATTTCATGATGATAAGCTAGAAATATTATTCCCCCCCAAAAAAACTACCTCCTATCACACAAATAGAAAGAGGCAGCTTTTCATAGATAGTAATACTTGAGAGAAGGGGAAGCCTACTATATATTCAGGGGAATGCAATATCATCTCAAGTCACTTTGATCTAGCTAAGATATGCAAAATCCCAGGAATTATGCAGCAGCTGACTATTCATCTAGCTTGGTTAAGAGAACTGATTGATTTTGCTGATACAAGAATCCCATGTCTTTAAACACTGTTAAGTTCCTTTGAATTTTTATGTCCTCTTTTAATTTGCCTCCCAGGACCCTGGTGTGAATATTATTAAAGTCAATATACTAGTATTACCTAATATGATCTAAAAGTTTTTAATGTTCTGTACTTTGAGTAGTAATACTCTGATGTCAAATTGCCTTCAATCATATATTCACAATATAATCAATTTTTCTGATAGGGTGTTCTGCACAATTACAGGGGAGTTATGGAGAAACACAAAATTAAGCAGCAACTTTTGTTGAGTAAATGTTTAGCCAGTATTGAGAATATTACTTTTCTATATCAGATGTAGATCAATAAAGACAGTACATGCCTACACTTGACCATTGGTCAATATATTTTTTTAATTTTGTTTATTTTGAACTGATTTTCTGGCTACCTTCCTGATATCAGCTCAAATTAAACTGCTGACCCATATCTCATTGTGAAAAATAGTCCTTGATTTCCTTTCTCAAAAGAATTTACAGATAATTTTTTCTTTGTAATAAAAAATGGCATTGTTTTTATTTATCTGTTAGGAAGAAGTATAATCAATACAATCAATTGTAAATTAGTGTTCATGCTGTGCTTTAAGCAAGTGGGATTTCCGTTTAGAGAATGGCACATTTTTGCTGAATGTTGAAAAACTGAACAGAATAGTCAATGGATATTCAACAATACTTGAAGTCCATGAGAAAGTTTAAATAGTATGTTAAAATTTGTCCAATGGTTGTTTGTTTTTTTTTTCAGTTGACCACTTCCAAATATGTTACCAACATATCCAATAGCTTTTCATGTAGCAGAGTGCTACAAGAGGAAGAACCATACATATATGTATTTTTAAAGTATTAAAGTCTATTACTTTTAAACCCCTAATATTAACCAAGAAATGTAAAAGAGTGAACCATTAAGATATTCCTAACTCTAAACCTGCAATATTTTGTGAAAAAAACTTGTTGATTATTTATAATTACTAATTTATGGAAAAACTGTGACTTGGTTCCTTATACAGTACTAGAAACTAGACCTATATATGTGCAAAATAGATAATATTAATGACTCCATGGTAGGCAGAAAAATAATATCTCCCAAAGAGGTCCTTGTCCTATTTCCCAGAATTTATAAATATGTTAAACTACATGACAAAGAGTATTTAGGATTGTGGATAGAATTAAAGTTACTGAGCCAAGTGTAGTGACGCATGCTACTTGGGAGGCTAAGACAGGAGGATCGCAGGTTTGAGGACAGCCTCAGCAAGTAGTGAGATTCTCATCAACCTAGCAAGACCCTGTTTCCAAATAAGAAATAAAATTGGGCTGAGGTGTAGCTCGAAGTTAGAATGCCTCTGGGTTCAATCCCCAGTACCACAAAAAAAAAGAATTAAAGTTGACAGTTTATTTGAAAACAGGGAGGCTCTCCTAGATGCACTAGGTGGGCCAAATGTAACTGACAGAATCATAAACTCGAAAGAGGAAAGAAGAAGCATCAATGTAAAGGTAACATGATGTGGGAAAGACCAACCAGCCATTGTTGGCTTGGAGCATGGGAGGCATCCATGATCAGTCTCTAGAAGCTGGAAAAAGCTAGAGTCCCCCCTAGAGCAGCCAGAAAGGAGTGTGTGTGTGTGTGTGTGTGTGT
>PVJS01004275.1:0-70062 GCA_004027185.1 Glis glis
TCTCTCTCTCTCTCTCTCTCTACTTAGTGAGGCCCTCCACAACTTCGTGAGACCTGGTTTCAAAATAAAGTATAAAAAAATAGGGCCGGGGGAGTAGCGCGGTGGTAGAACGCCCCTGGGTTCAATCCCCGGTACCGCAAAAAAGAAAAAAAAAAAAAGAATTCCATGGCCAAAGGCTGACATCAGGTGATGACCTTCTTGCTGTGTCGTGTCATGGTGCAAGGCAGAAGGGAGAGAGAGAGAAACGGTCCAAACGCATCCTTCTGTCAGGAACTTACTCCCACAGTAACAGAATTAATCCGTTCATGAGACCAGAACCCTCATGACCTAACCACCTCGTAAAGGTCCTGCCTTTGGAGGTCCTCGCATTGGAGATTAATTTTCTAACACATAAACTAGAAAATTTTTTTTCATTTTTGGTGGATGCTGGCAGAGTCTGCAAAACATGTTTAAAATGAATCCAAGCCCACTTCCACAATAACACTGTATCACTTTGTGGGTAGTGTGGGTACCTTAAAGTAACAGTAATTCTAATTTCTCCCTCCTATCCTTTGTATTATTGCTGTCATTGATTTCACTTATAAAAGCACTTATATAAGCATAAGCGTACATAAGCAGGTACATAGTTGATCAGGGCAGACAGTGTCTTAGTCTACTTAGTGTTGCCATAACAGAATGCTTGAAACGGGTGATTTATAAAGAAAAGAAATGTATTTCCTCATAGTTCTAGAAGCTAGGAAGTCCAAGATCAAGGCACTGGTATCTGGTGATGGCTTTCTTATTTCATTATAATGTAGTGGAAGACAAACATGCGGGGAGAAGAGTGTTGTGGGGAGAGATAGGAGGTCAAACTCTCAAGGCAGGTGTGAATCTTTTCATGAGGGTAGAGTCCTCATAACCTAAATACCTCCCATCAGGCCCCACCTCCCAACTCTGTTACATTGGGGATTTAGTCTTAAATTCATGTGTTTTTTTGGGGGGTAAACACCTAAACCATAGCACACAGCATCTACTTTAATAAACAGGAAGCCATAGCAACCCAATAAAAACATATTCTCTATTAGAAGGAACCAGGAGAAATGGACTAAGGCTATATAAGAGAGGGAAAACTGATAAAGGAGATTCTGAGCAAAGGTAAGGATTGTGGCCTTGAACCAAAGAACCCTTTATTCTTTGAAACTAGAGAGAATTACATTTGTATAAAATTAGAGGTTTTATGCAAATTTATAAGCAAAGGATCAAAGAGTTCAAACTTCACCTAAATTTTATTGGTAGCTTAGTATTAGTATATGCCTGGCATGTCTTAGGGGCTGGGGAAGGAACAGCATAAAGAGAGAGAAGGTCCCATTTTGATGGAGCTTACTGTCTGGTAAACAATATTAGTACAAAACAGTATTAGGACAGTAGGAACAAGGAGAAGTGGGGTCAGAGAAAGTTTCCCTAAGGAAGCATTATTTGAAACTCAACAAATTAGCTCTATGAGGCTACCAGTGGGGAGTGTTTGAGGCACAGCAGAGAGGATAGTACACAGAAATGCATGGAGACAAAGATCGTGCCACACTGAAGAGCTGAAAGAAGTCCTGGGAGGGGGATGGTAGCAAATGATGAGGCAGGCAGATCGCTGAAAACCAGATTTCAGACAATGGGAAGGCACCAAAGGGTTGTAAGAATACTTACTTGAATCCAGGCATGGTGGCACATGGAGGCTGAGACAAGAGGATCGCAGGATTGAGGCCAGCCTCAGCAACTTAGTGAGACCCCGTCTCAAAAATAAAAATAAAATCAGGCAAGGGTATAGCTCAGGGATAGAATGTCCTTGGGTTCAATCCCAGTACCAAAAAACAAACAAACAAACAAACAAACAAACAAAAAATACTTGACTACATGTATGGCCTGGAAAGATAAATAGGTCACAGTGTCCAAAATTGCAAGAGTTTAAGGCTTGATGGCTTCCATCTCCCCAAGAGAAAGCGAGGTCATCTGCTTAAGGTGAAGAGTATGAGCACTTGAAAAAGAAATGACAAAGGCCAGAAAGAGTTGTTGAGAGACTAAATTGATACTAAAGCCTGAATTTGTTTTGGCATCAATTTGTGCACTGTATGCTCTTCGCCATCAGAACTCAATCTCCCAACAGTTGCTGAGCATGTATTTATCAAAGCACCTATTTCAAGCCAGTCTCAACATTCAGGAAGATGCACCATGATGTGGATCTAGGGTTGCTAACTTGAACAGTGGGTACAGTGGTAGGACAAGAAAGCAAAGACACTGGATATACTGAATGTCTGATGAGCACGGACTTCACATGAGTAGGAAAGGAGTAAGCCCAGATACACCAGGAGAAACATGGAGGTATCGGGAGAATGAAACCTGCGAGGGTAAAATCAGAGAGAAGAGAAATGAAAAAAATTGCTGAAAAAGACCAAGGAGAAAATTGAGGGCAGGGAAGATAAGAGGGAGTGTTAAGAAATTTACAGTTCTAAGATTATGAAATAGAAGGGAAACAGTACTAGAGTGTATTCGCTGTTGTCACTATGAGAAAATACCCAAGAAAATCCACTTAGAGCAGGAGAGGTTTATTCTGGATCTTTTCTTCAGAGGTCTCAGTCCATGGTCAGCTGCCTCCAGTGCTTTGGGCCTGAGGTGAGACAAAGCATCCTGGCAGAGAGGGTGTGGTGGAGCAAGTCTGCTCACCTCAGGGGAAATGGAAGGAGAGAGAGGAAGAAGAGAGGGTGATAGGTGTGCACCACTGCACCCAGCTTCATAACTCTTTCTTTCCTTCTTTTTTTAGGGGAATATAAGACGTTTATTTAGGGAGGGGGTACAGTTTAAGAGAAGTCCATGATAAAGGGTGACATTTCAGAGAAAGGCTCTGGACTGGTCTACTTCCAGAAGTTGGAAACAGCCTATAACTTACTAGTAAAATAAGAGTTTGGACATTAATGGATTTGATGCCACTGGTGCTTTACATGATACGTGCTCCTTTGTGTCTGGACTTTTAGATACTTATGTCTAAAACTAGTACACTAATTTACCACAAACTTTAGGATCATTTGTGAATTATTATAATTAGTGAACATTTTATAAATTGCCATAAATAATCATGTGTATATTCCTAATTATTTAAAAGATTTAAAATTCCTCATGTATAAAAGTATATAGCAGCTAGGTGTGGTAATCCCAGTATTTGGGAAACTGAGACAGGGGGATTGCAGGGTCAAGACCAGCTTCAGCAATAGTGATATTCTCAGCAACCTAGCAAGACCCTGTTTCAAAATAAAGAATAAAAAGGCCTAGGGGTATAGCTCGGAGGCAGAATGCCTCAATCCCCAGTACCACCCCAAATAAAGAAATAAATAAAAAATCAAAAGTGGGTATATAGCAACTTCAATTTTTTTAAAAAAAACAAACTCAAATCAGCTTTGAATTCTTTATTTCTTGGTTTTATTTTATTTATTTATATATTCATTTTTGGTATTGGGGATTGAACCCAGGGCCATTCTACCTCCAAGCTACACCCCAACCCGATTTTATTTTTATTTTGAAACAGGGTCTCTCTAGGTTGAAGAGTCTCACTACTTGCTGAGGATGTCCTCGAACCTGCGATCCTCCTGTCTCAGCCTCTCAAGCACTGGGATTACCGGTGTGCACCACCACGCCCAGCTTATTTCTTGGTTTTAAATTGCATCGGTGGCAACAGAAGTTGGTAAGATTTTGTGCATAGAACTTGGATTGAAAATTGTAATATTCAGAACTCACTTTTTGGTACATTCATCCTAGTCAGAAAATTAATACTGCTTTCTCACTAGAGCTGGGACATTATTTTTTTTTTCCTTCCCTCAAATGGAAAACAAATCTGGAGTTTTGGTGAGAGTGGCATTGATTGTGTTACAGGAGTCCTAGGCCAGGGCTCAACTCTAAGCGTATGTGTAGGAGGGGTCCCAACAAATCAGGCCAGGCCACAGCCCCAAATGCCAAACAGGAATAGTAATGGTGAAAGCGAGAAAGGAACTTTAATCAGCACAGCCATCCTAGGAAGACAAAGGGGGCCTGAGTTTCCAACCTTGTCTTAGAGTGTACTGGAATGAGCTTCCAGTTTACATAGACAAGGGGGACCAGAAATACGCATCGTCAAACAGTATTGGTCAAAGTGTGCTCTGGTTGAGCATTATCTCCGGATTGGTCAGGCAGGGCCTTCCTGGCCGTGATAAGAAAGTTGCTGTTGCAGGGAGGGTAGCTCCACTCATCGTAGGGCATTTATGCATCAGACCTGCCATTCTGGAATCCCTTGTGGCTCAGAGTAAAGAAGACAGATGCAAATGGACGGAGAGATGCCGGTTTGTTTACATTGGCAGGCCCACGTGAAGAGTCAGTGTTTTAGCAAAAGCAGCCTCTAAATCCTTGTGACAATTCAGGTTAGAGATCATTTAAGTCGCGCGTTATTTTTCCGTTGGTTACGTCCGTAACATGATAAAACTCTCACTTAGGTCAGTGACTTGGTCATCTTTGTAGCTCCCACAGTGTTCAACAAAAACACTTTCCAAATTCTAATTGTTCAATAAATGCTTGTTGGAGAAACCAGTGAATAAAACGGAAACGATCGAAATATAGATCTATTTAGGAAAGATTATAAGCACCCAACCAAACGCTAAGTTTGACCATCCTTCCAGGCAAGCCCCAGGTTTTGGAGCCCATCTAAACCTGGAGGGTGAGTCATCGCTCAGGCCCCGGGAGGTTCCTGCACCCACTAGGGCTGAGGGGCTCCCGTGCAGCCCCGCTGCATCTCGCCTTCCAGGCAGCCCTCTGCGCTCCTTCTTAAACTTCTTCCCGGTCTCCCCAGGCTGGGGACCACCATCCCTCCACCTGCCGGTCCAGCCCTCGCAGCCCCGCGCCTCGCATAGGCCGCCGTAGGTACCGGAACCAGGCAGCTCAAGAAAAAGAACCAAGCGGCTCAAGGATGCCCGCCAGGCTCCCGCGCATGCTCCCTGGCTTGACCAGGGTCACACTGGAGCCCGTTTGAACGGAAATCCACTTCTCCGGAGTTTGGAGGTGACCCTGAGGAGATGGCGCGGAATCACCAGCTTTCGGAGGAGTCGACCCCGGAGTCAACCGAGAGCCGAGCGGAGACCGCTGCTCCCAAAGCCCGGAGCGCGTCTCGCTCCGCCCCGCCCCCTTACGACCGCCCCGCCCTCACGCCCCGCCCCACGCCCCGCCCCCTTCAGCTCCGCCCCGCCCCGTGCGCCCCGTGCGTCCCCGCGCATGCGCAGTGGCTCCCGAGGCGGTGGTGGCGGAGGCGGCGCCGGAGTCTGGGGCCGGAAGGTCCGGCCGCGTTACACTGACGGCTCGCTGGCTCCCGGGTCATGTCGGCCCAGGGTGACAGCGAGTTCCTGGTGCAGCGAGCCCGGGAGCTGGTGCCCCAGGACCTGTGGGCAGCCAAGGCATGGCTGATCACCGCCCGCAGCCTCTACCCGGCTGACTTTAACATCCAGGTGAGGTCGGGGCCCGGCGCGGCCGCCCCGCATGGAGGTGTGAGCTCCGCGCAGCGCCCGGCCGCCCTGGGCGCCTCCGCCCGGCCCTGCGGGGCTGCCTCCTCGCTCCCGCCTCCCCGATCCCCCCACTGCACCCTCGCAAGCCTTCGCCCCCCGCCTGGAGAGGCTGCAGACCCCCTAGAGGTCGGGTCTGGTTGGGTCCCTGGGGGTGTGTGATGTTGTTATCTGGCCTAGACAACACACTGTCCAGGAAAAGGCCACTCGCCCATCCATTCATCACAGGGGCAGCCTTTTGTTCAGCGCCTGCTACTTCCGAGACGTTACCCCACTTAACCTAGGAGCTGAGCAATGGAAGTGAGCCCAGGGTCACACTCCTCAGCCCTGTGGCAAGGCTACCACGAACGTGGCCCTGTATCACCAGGTGATGCTTTGCTCTCAGGCCTTCTCCTCCCAGGGGCGGGTGCTCAGCCAAGGTCCACCTGCGATGCTGGAGGTGAGCTGGGGCCAGGTCCGGGAGAGGGTGGTGACAGGGGACCTGCTCTGTGTTGCAGTATGAGATGTACACCATCGAGCGGAATGCAGAGAGGACTGCCACCGCCGGGAGGCTGCTGTACGACATGTGAGTGAGCGTGCCAAACTTCAGCTTTTACCGCGCGGGGTCTCTCAGTGAGCTTTTGTTTCTGTCTGTGGAATGGGAGTCGGGGAAGGGTCTTCAGGTTCATCTACTTCCCTGGTACCCAAAGCTTACTTAGTAATGAGGGCTAGGCCTTCCTTTAATTACTTGGTGCGCCTTCTTCAGAGAAGTCATTTATTATGTTTGATTCTTGTTAAAACTTTTTTTTTTATTTAGAAATAATACATGCTCATCTCAAAAGTTCAAACAGTACTTAAGTAATAGAGAATGAAAAGTGAAAGTCCTTCCTAAAATTAATCAGTTAAGGTGTTTTTTTGCGGTACTGGGGATTGAACCCAGGGACATTCTACCTCCGAGCAATAACCCCAGACCCATTTTTTATTCTTTATTTTAAAACAGGGTCTCACTAAGTTGCAGAGGGCCTCACTAAGTAGCTGAGGCTGGCTGCGAACCTGCGATCCTCATGTCTCAGCCTCCCAAGTACTTGGATTACAAGCATGTACCACCATGCCCGGCTCAGAGTTAAGTTTCATAGGTGTATCTATACATCTATACATAATACATATAAATTGGGGGGGTAGGAGAGGTTACAAAAGTTATTATTTCTAATTCTCAGCTTGCTTTTTTTTTTTTTTTTGCGGTACTGGGGATTGAACGCAGAGGCGTTCTACCTCCGCGCTACGCCCCCGGCCCTATTTTTTATGCTTTATTTTGAAACCGTGTCTCACGAGGTTGCGGAGAGCCTCACTAAGGAGAGAGACAGACAGACAGACAGACAGACAGAGCGAGAGCTGAGGCTGGCCGCGAACCCGGATCCTCCGGTCTCCGCCTCCCAAAGTACTGGGATTACAAGTGTGCGCCACCACGCCCGGCGCTCAGCTTGCTTTTTTCACCCACCGTGATGGACTCCTTTCCATGTCAGTATGTAGAGACTCACTTCATTTTTCATGCCTATTAAGAATACTTTTTTTTTTTTTGCAGTACCGGGGATTGAACCCAGGGGAGTTTTTACCTCCGAGCTACACCCCCAGCCCTGTTTTTTATACTTTATGTTGAAACCGGGTCTCACGAAGTTGCGGAGGCCTCACTAAGTAGCTGAGGCTGGCTGCAAACCCGGATCCTTTGGTCCCTGCCTCCCAAGTACTGGGATTACAAGCATGTGCCACCACGCCCAGCTTAAGAATACTTTTATTGGTGCACTGCAGTTACACATCTTTGTGAAGTTCAAAGTCATACAAACATGCATGTGTTTCCCTTCAGGTCCCGCTGTGCTGTCCACCCATCCCGGTACATAACACATTGGCAGTAATACCTTCATACATGGGCACAGCATAATTTGAATTGTTTCTTTCATCCATTCTTCCTTTTCTCCTCCGCACTTCCCTCCCCCTATCCCCTTCCACTACTCTCTCTTCTGGTCACTGTCCTCAATTAAAGTCCCTTTTGTGTTCTATTTTCTATCTAGCTTCCACATATGAGAGAAAACATTTGACCCTTGACTTTCTGAGACTGTCTGATTTCACTTAGTATAATATTCTCTAGTTCTATACATTTTCTTGCAAATGACATAATTTTGTTGTTCTTTATGGTTGAGTAAAATTCCATTGTGTATATACACCAGGTTTTGTTTTCATTATTCATTCATTTGTTGATAGACACTTAGGTTGGTTCCATACTTTCGCTATTGTGAATTGTGGCTGCTATAACCATGGATATGCATGTATCACTTTAATTTTTTTGGAAAGATACTGAGGAGTGGTATAGCTGGGTCATATGGTGGTTCCATTCCTAGTCTTTTTTTTTTTTTGTACTGGGGATTGAACCCAGGGGCATTCTACCTCCAAGCTACACCCCCAGCCCATTTTATTTTTTGTTTTTTGAAACAGGGTCTCACTAGGTCACTGAGAGTCTCACTATGTTGCTGAGACTCTCCTCGAACCTGCGATCTTCCTGTCTCAGCCTCCCAAGTACTGGGATTACAGGTGTGTGCCACCATGCCTTGCTCCATTCCTAGTCTTTTGAGGAACCTCCATACTGATTTCCATTATTTTGAGTTTTGATTTGTTATCAAATTACTTTCCAAAAAGACTATCCCAGTTTATATTTCCACAAATGATGTATAAGAGTGCCAGTTTTCCCATACCCTTGTCAACATTGGGTATTATCAGTGTCTGTCTGTCTGTCTCTCTCTCTCTCTTTCTCTCTCACTGTGTTACCCAGGCTGGTCTCCAACTTGTGGGCTCAAGTGATCCTCTTGTCTTCGCCTCCTGAGTAGCTGGGACTAAGCTTACCAGTTTCTTTAATTCTTGCCAGTATGATAGGAAAGATTGATACCTTGCTATTTTGCTTTTTGAATTTGTGCTGCTCCTACTACTAGTGAGATCATTTCAGCTGTTTTCTTTGACTATTTGTATTTTATGATTTGCCTTGTCCATTTTTCCTGTTTGTTTTATTCTTGTGACTTTTAGGAGTTCTTTATATATTAGGGTTGCTTGACCTCTCACAAAATCTTCTAAAGACTTTTGTGAGTACTCTTATTTTTCTAAACTATTTTTTATTTTTATGTCTTTATTTTCATTTGTTTTGACATATTTAACCATTCCCTTAGAATAAAGATAGACGTTTTTCTCCAAATGCTAACATTCTTATTTTCTTTTTGGATATTCTATAGAATCTGACATTTTAATTCAATGCATTCATTTTAAAAATAGGTTTGTGAATTTCCCAGACCAGCCGGTGGTATGGAGAGAAATCAGCATTATTACGTCAGCATTGAGGAACGATTCACAGGATAAACAAACCCAATTTTTAAGAAGTAAGTGTGGACTAGTCGTATGTATATTTTATTTTTGGCAACTAAAATCTGTAATAATGTCACTTGGTCCTTTGAGTATTTGCTTACATCCTTTGAGACCAGGGAATTGAATATGTTTTTTTCTTTTTTTTTTTTTTTTTGCGGTACCAGGGATTGAACCCAGGGGCATTCTACTTCCGGGCTACACCCCCAGCCCTATTTTTTATTCTTTATTTTGCAACAGGGTCTCACTAAGTTGTGGAGGGCCTCACTAAGTAGCTGAGGCTGGCCGTGGATCTGTGAGCCTCCTGTCTCAGCCTCCCAAGTACTAGGATTACAAGTTTGCACCACCACGCCCGGCTGAATATGTTTTTAACATATTTTATAGTAACAAAAAGCATCCATAGATAAGCCAAATACCATGGCGTTCCAAAGCCTGCCAGGTTGTAGGTGCAACCTAAACTGCAGTAATTGTTTATTGTTCTATACTTGAAAATGCCTTAATACTTTTGCCTCAGGATTTTCTTTCTGGAAGACATTTAAAAGGTGAAATGTGTTGTATACAGGTTTATTTGAAACTCTTCCTGGTCGGGTCCAATGTGAAATGTTACTAAAGGTCACGGAACAGTGCTTCAACACACTGGAACGATCAGAAATGCTGCTTCTCCTTTTGAGGCGCTTCCCTGAAACAGTGGTACAACATGGGGTAAGATCGAGTCTTTCTTTTTTAAGAGAAAATAAAATTGATTGTCAGCAGGCTTATCCATATGGTAGAGAGCTATACCATGTATTATACTAAAGCAGAGACTCCCAGGAGCACTGGATACATTGAACTTAAATCAAGAGATTCATTGTCAGTAAACATAAAATGACATCCCGTTATCAAACATTAATTATACATTTCCAGGAGAAATTGTCTTATCAGTGTAAGGAAATAGTTGCTAAACTGACAGTAGTATTTATTTGCCATCTGTACAGTAAAAAACAATTTATTTCCATTGCACTTGGTAGTCTGTTTGAATTTAAGCGAGAGCTATAGTTCATGATCTTAACAGATATGTTTTTCATGTGCTTGTGCCCTGTGGACCTGTTTTCCCTCTATTCCTGCTACAAACGTGGTAATGATAGAGTGCTATTGGCAGCCATTGATCAGGGCTAGGAACTCCTGAAGAACCCGGGTCTTAAATGTTTTAGTAACTTCCCATATCAGGATTCAAACCATTGATTTTATTTATTCAAACTGTATTGGTTATTCTTTCTCATGCCATTTTTCTGGCTTCTGGCCTTGGCTAACTTTTGTATATTTCCTTATATTAGTCTCTAGAGCTTCCATTACAAAGTATCAGAAATGAGGTGGCTTAAAACAACAGAAGTTCTCTCACAATTCTGGAAGCTGAAAGTCCTAAAACAAGGTGTCCGCAGGCCATGTTCCCCCTAAAGGCTCCAGGGCGGAATCTGTACTTTGGAAAGGTGCCTGCAGTCTTTCTCATTCCGTAGCTAGCAGCGCGTCACTCCAGTTTCCGCCTCCATTGTCACATAGTCTGTTACCCTTGCTGGTCTGTGTCTTTACGTGGCCTTTTTATAAGAACGCTGGTCATTGGATTTCTGGCCTCCCCTAATCCAGTATGACCACATCTTAATTAATTGTCCTTACAAGTACACTATTGTCTTTAAAGGTAAAATATATAGCCATGCACCTCATAATATTTTGGTCAATAAAGACGCATATCTGACAGTGGTCCCAAGTGTATACCACCTAGTGACAGCGCAGCGGTCTTAGTCTGTGTAAGTACTCTCTGTGAGGTTCGCACAATGACAAAGTCACCTACCAGTGCATTTCTCAGATCGTTAAGTGATGCATGGCTGTATGAAGTCACACTGAGGCTCTGAGTGGATATGAATTTGGGGACATTATTCAAATCAGTATGGTCTCAACTCATTACTCTGACTTATAACCTCATGTGATGTAATTTTTTGCATTCTCCACCCTGACCGTAGAGCATCCCTGTGTGATTGCAAGGATGATAATATAGGCACCTTGGTGGATTTTGATAAAGGACGTTGTGCTTTGATAGGGCCTCATAGAGGAAAGGTGGCCTTAAAACTCAGACATTTCCCTCTAGTCTTGCCCAAACTGTATGTCTGGTTATTCCTGGAAACTCTTGAAATTGATAAGTTTTGTTCATCTCATACATCTTGATGTAAAGAATAAAGTCAGTTTCCACATTTCTTAGAAAATCTCTCCATCTATGCTATCCTAACTAGTCCCAGTGTTTCCCTGAAGTTTCTGTAAATATTTTGTTAGCATTTTAGCTTTTTTGTGTGTATGTGGTACTGGGGATTGAAACCAGAGGCATTCCACCTTCGAGCTATACCCCCAGCCCAAGTTTATCTCTTATTTGGAAACAGGGTCTCACTAGGTTGATGAGAGTCTCACTACTTGCTGAGGCTGTCCTCGAACCCGCGATCCTCCTGTCTCAGCCTCCCAAGTACTGGGATTACAGGCATGCGCCATCATGCCCTGCTTTTTGTTATCATTTTAATTTTGCTAGTTCCAAGGAGAACAACTGAGACCAGAGTGGTCAGGTGGCCAGGTAAACTTGGCATTCTGGGCTGTGTTGCTAATGCACTCTTTTGTTTTCTAGTCTTTAAATGAGATTATTTGTTTCTCAGAGAAGTTTCACTTTATAAACTGTATGATAGATAAAAGAATACCCTGTTTCTTCATGTAATTTTGACATTAAACTGTACACATTTAAATGATTAATTTTATTTTGACACAGTTTGGCCTTGGGGAGGTACTATTGGAAGCCGAAACTATTGAAGAACAAGAATCTCCTGTTAACTGCTTTAGAAAATTATTTGGTAAGAAAAATTGTATTTTGCATTACTTCCCTATGGTAAGTAGAATATGCTGGTGTGTCATTTCAGGGATAAGGTCCACTCATTGGAGCTCTTTGTATTATGAAATTTAAGTCCTTGTTTATTTTTCCACTCCAGCAAGCATTTTAAACAGTTTCTAAACTTTTATTATGTAATATTTGATACCTCTGAAAGAATATGTATAGCCATACGTGTGAGTGTGGAGCATGATAATAAACATCTGAGCCTGCCACTCACTGTCGGCGCTAGACCTTCACCCACAATGATGAATCCGCTTCTGTATTTTCTTACTGCCTCCTTCCACCGGGATCCTTTTGCATAGCAATTTTTAAATAAATATGCCATAAAGGATTTCTCCCCTCTATATTTTAGATGCTAAATTAAGTGAACTCTGAAATGAATTTCGTGCAACTTAGCGAGGCCCTCAGCAACCTAAAGATCCTGTTTCCAAATAAGAAATAAAATTGGGCTGGGGGTGTAGCTTGGAGGTAGAATGCCCCTGGGTTCAATCTCCAGTATCAATCAATAAATAAATAAGTAAAAAATAAAATATAAATAAAATGAATTTTGTTATTGACAGAACCTTATGGGAGACAACCTGGTCAGTTTTTTTTCTTATTTTTCCCCTTCAACAGTTTGTGATGTCCTTCCTCTAATAATTAACAACCATGATGTTCGATTGCCTGCCAACTTATTATATAAGTACTTGAACAAAGCAGCTGAATTTTATATCAACTATGTTACTAGGTCTACTCAGATAGAAAATCAGCATCAAGGTAAGTGGGAATAACCTGCAATTTTATTTAGACAGGCTTGAGTAAAATCTCAACCTCAGAAATCCCTCATCATTCTGATAACTCTCCTTTCAATGTGGACAGGTTGATAGTTTTTCTCTGATGTTATCTAGAAATAAATACTACTTAAGAGATAAGACATTTCTGGAACCATATCTATGACTTGATCCAGTCTATTTGCTGAACTATAGCATCAATGCTCTGAACTTCATACAGGTACCACAGCTCAAAATTCGCTTCCTGCTTAGACCCGTGGCCAATTGTTGGTCCTTGAGCATCACACATACAGTCTCACATCACTTAATGATGGGGATACATTCTGAGAAACGTGTTGTTAGGCAATTTCTTTTTTTTTTTTGCAGTACTGGGGATTGAACCCAGGGTCATTCTACCTCCGAGCTATACCCCCAGCCCTATTTTTTATTCTTTATTTTGAAACAGGGTCTCACTAAGTTGCAGAAGGCCTCACTAAGTAGCTGAGGCTAGCCGTGAACCCGGATCCTCAGGTCTCAGCCTCCTGGGATTACAAGCATGTGCCACCACGCCGGGCGTAGGCAGTTTCTTTGTGCAGTCATCACAGTGTATATAAATCTATTGCTCCTAGGCTGCAAGCCTGAACATTGTATTACTGTACTGAATACTATAGGCATTCCTGTTAGGGTACTTGCCGTGAGTGGAGCTTGCAGGACTGGAAGCTGCTCTGGGTGTCTCAGTGAGTGAGTGGGTTAAGAATGTGAAGGCCCAGGTCATCCCTGTCCACCACTATAAACTTTATAAACACTGTATACTTAGGCTACTCTAGATTTATAAAAAACATTTTTCTTTCTTCAGTAACAAATTAACCTTAGCTTACTGTAACCTTTACTATATAAATCTTTATTAACTTCTTGACTCTTTAACACTTAAGCTTAAAATGCAAACACATTACAGCTGAGCAAAAATATTTTCTTTGTATCCTTAGTTTGTAAGGTTTTTCTATTGATGTTTTTAAAACTTTAAAATTTTTTGTTGTTGTTAATAACTAAGGCACAAGCATACACATTAGCCTAGACTGTGGAGGGCCAGGATCATCGTCTCGCCGCCTTCCACCTGGGCTTGGCAGGACCATCAGTCGCCCCGCCTCCCACTTCCATTTCTTGTCCCGCTGGAAGGTCTTCAAAGGGCAGTCCCCTGCCTGGAGCTCAACTCCTCTGACAGTGCCCCTTCTGGAGTCCTTCCTGAGGGACCTTATGAGGCTCTCCTTGAGAGCTGTCACTCTGTTTAGAGATATGTCCATGGTGCTTTGCTTGGTTTTTTTTTTTTTTTTTTTTTTTTTTTTGCGGTACCTGGGATTGAACCCAGGGGTGTTTTACCTCCAAGCTACATCCCTGGCCCTATTTTTTATACTTTATTTTGAAACCGGGTCTCACGAAGTTGCGGAGGACCTCACTAAGTAGCTGAGGCTGGCCGCGAACCCGGATCCTCCGGTCTCAGCCTCCCAAGTACTGGGATTACAAGCGTGCGCCACCACGCCCGGCTTGGTTTGTTTTTTTTTTTTATCATAGTTTGCTTGCAAGTAGAAATTGCACCATGAACTTTCGTCTCCATTAATGAAAACCTCTGGGTGATGGGGTCCATGTTTCAAACCTTTTTGGGAGCTTGTTGCAGTTGGCAAAAGCATCTACTAAACCCTTCACTGGGAATTTTTTTGAGGGTTCTTTTTCTTCTGCAGTTTCCTTTTTCTTGCCTCTTCTACAGCTGTGTGTTCACTAGGTGCTAGGAGTTTTTAGCTCCATTGCAATTCTATGGGGCCGCTGTCTTAGAAGCAGTTCGTCACTGACAGAAACCGTATGCAGTGCATGACTGTAATGTGTTTGGGTTCTGTACTCTATTCAATGAGGAGTCTATCAAGTCTATTTACCACATAAATAGTAAGTAGTAATGTTAATTGTAGCTGCGTGTGATGGCGCACGCTTGTAATCCCAGTACTTGGGAGGCTGAGACAGGAGGATCACAGGTTCAAAGTCAGCCTCGGCAACTTAGCGAGGCTCTCAGCCACCTAGCAAGACCCTGTTACCAAATAAGAAATAAAATTGGGCTGGGGGTGTTAGCTTGGAGGTAGAATGCCTCTGGGTTCAATCCCAGGACCCTCCCCCCAAAAAGTAATGTTAATTGTAGGCTCCTCTTCTCTCACCTTTCAGGTGCCCAGGATACATCTGATTTAATGTCGCCCAGCAAGCGTGGCTCTCAGAAGTACATCATAGAAGGGCTGACTGAAAAATCCTCCCAGATCGTCGACCCCTGGGAGAGGTTGTTTAAGATTTTGAATGTTGTTGGAATGAGATGTGAATGGCAGATGGATAAAGGAAGACGGTAATAAGTAGTTTCTTTCTAGAATTGTCTATCAAATCTTTTGATTGCATAATCTCAGGATCCTTCCCCCTTTGAACTAAAATAATGCATAGGCACACTTCTCTTTGGCAAATTTTGTAATATTCAATATTTATGCAAAAGAGGGTGATTTTTTCACTTTATTAAAAGATTCTTAACTGAAGTATGGACTTACAAGAGATACTGAGTTTGAAGCTCTCCTTGGTAGTTTAGAGAAAAGAGAAGTTACTTGGCATGAAATCTTGGTCTTTGCCATTCATATGCAGACTATACAGAATAATTTTAAGATGAATAGACACTTCTCAAAAGAAGACATTCAAGTGACACCAAATTTATGAAAACATGCCTAACTTCATTAGCTAGCTTGGAAACGCAAGTCAAAAACCACAGTAAGATAACATCTCACCCCAGGTCTAATGGCTGTTATCAAAAAGACTAAATGCTGACAAGGATGTGGAGAAAAAGGAATTCTTATATACCGTTGGTGGGAATATAAGTTAGTACAGCCACTATGGAGAACAGTATGGAGATTCCTCAAGAAACTAAAAGTAGATCTACCATATGATTCAGCTCCCCTACTTCTGGGTATTTAACCACAGGAAATGAAATCCGCATATCAAAGAGGCACCTGCAATGTCCCTGCTTGTTGCTGCTCTATTCATGAGAGATAGCTAAGATATGGAATCAACCCATGTACCCATCAATAGATGAATGAATAAAAATGTGTGTGTGTGCACACACTTACACACACACACACACACACACACACACACACACACACACACCACGGAATATTATTCAGCTATAAAGAAGAATGACATCCTTTCATTTGTGGCAAAATGGGTGGAACCAGAGGACATTATGTTAACTGAAATAAGTCAGATGCAGAAAGACAAATCCTGCGTGTTCTTTCTCATGTGTGGATTAATAAAAAATAGTTGAGCTGGGTGAGGTGCCCCAGGCTGAGGCCGGAGGATCATAAATTCAATGTCAGCCTCGGCAACTTAGTGAGAACCTGTCTCGAATGAAAATAAAAAGTCTGGGGACATAGCTCAGAGGTAGAATGTTCCTGGGTTTGATCTGTAGCACCACAAAAAGAAAAAAGTGATTGGAATGTCGTAGTGATGACTAGACACTGAAAGGTGGCAGGAAGGAGAGAGTTAGCAGGAGGTTGGATAATAGGTACCCAAACAGATAGAAATAATAAGCGCCAGTGTTCTAGGGAACCATGGGGGCAACATAGTTCACAGTAACTTTTGTGTATGTGGTGCCAGGGGTCAAACTCAGGACCTTGTGCATGCCAGGCATGTGCTCTAACACAGAGCTACACCCCCTACCCCACAATAGCTTATATTTTATGACTAATTAGAAGAAAGGAGCTTGAAGGCTCCAAACACAAAATAATGATAAGGAGATGGAAATTGATTACCCTGATTTGGTCAGTACATATCATATGCACGTATTGAAATATCACACTGTGCTCCTTAAATATGTGCACAATTATCTGTTGATCAAACATTTAAAACATATTTAAGGAGATGGAAATGTTAACTACCTGGATTTGATCATTGCACACTGTACACATAGATTGAATTACTACATTGTAGCCCATGAATTTGTACAATTAAAATTATCTTTAAAAATTTAATATAATTTTTAAAAGAACAATTTGAATACCTAGAGCTACACTTGATAAATGTAGTGATTCTGTGAGAGTTTTTCTTTAGACCTTTTGTTGGCAAGCCCAGAAAATTGAGTAAGTTTTATCATCCTTTATCTTTCAGAAGCTATGGTGATATATTGCACAGAATGAAGGATCTCTGTAGATACATGAACAATTTTGATAACGAAGCACATGCAAAATATAAAAACCAAGTGGTTTATTCCACTATGTTGGTCTTCTTTAAGAACGCATTCCAGTATGTCAACAGCATACAGCCATCTCTTTTCCAAGGTTGGTTTACAAATTTTATTAGAGTATCTCAAAGTACTGGTGGGATAATACAGTGGGGATGATGAGGAGGTTAAAATGTTTACTTTCACCATTGCTGTTGGATCCAAAACTGTAGGGCGATAC
Source organism: Glis glis (assembly GCA_004027185.1). Taxonomy (NCBI): domain Eukaryota; kingdom Metazoa; phylum Chordata; class Mammalia; order Rodentia; family Gliridae; genus Glis; species Glis glis. The sequence continues at coordinate 17,039 of PVJS01004275.1, forward strand.
CAGAGCTCTTTGTAGTTGATGATTTCGTTTGGCTTAAGTTGGTAGTTTTTGGTGTATGAACTTTTTCACTAAAAATTTCTATGTCATATGCTGTAGTGGTACTGTAAAACTGAAGATGGCCGGGTGTAGTAGTGCACACCTGTAATCCCATTACTTGAGAGGATAAGACAGTAAGACTGCAGATTCGAGACCAGCCTCAGCAACATAGTGAGATTCTCAGCAACCTAGCAAGACCCTGTTTCAAAACAAAAAATAAAAAGGGCTAGGAGTGCAGCTTAGAGGTAGAATGCCCCTGGGTTCAATCCCCAGTACCACAAAAACAATGAAAAAAAAAACTAAAGACAGACATCAAATGCCACTATTTTGAAAACAGCAGATGTGGCAAAGTACTGAAGTAGATTTTATGATGACATAATAGGCAAAGATTTAAGTAAAATATACAGTTGATATATACTTATATAATGTGAAAGTATATCCTAGAAAGTTTGAAAAATAGAAAAAAGGGTAAAACCTCCCCACAATCTTTCTATTTTTTTTGTATTGCCTTACAGTTTTTATATATGTAGATCATGTTTGTAACCATAATGTATATGTAATTTTGTAGTCTATAGTAATCTTATGACTCATGGTCATAAGATGCATAAGAACAAATACTCACACATTGTTAACAATTTGGTATGTAACTATACAGTCTTTTTTCCCTCTACATAAATACTTATTTGTTTATCTAGTTGAGATCACAATGAGCATATTTTAAATGACTTTATTTTCATGTGACAGTTGAGTAAACTTCCCACTGATATTAAGTCTTCTTTTTCTGATGCATTTTTAATGTCGGTGTTTTTCTGCCCATCCACAGGTCCCAATGCCCCAAGCCAAGTTCCACTGGTTCTTCTTGAAGATGTTTCAAATGTGTACGGTGATGTAGAAATTGATCGCAATAAACACATACATAAAAAGAGGAAACTAGCTGAGGGAAGAGAAAAAACCATGGTAATCCTTCCAGATAAAATTATTAGCAGATTATTTGTTTATGGTTTGCTAGAGATGAATTTTATAAAATATGGTTTTGGTGCTAAATTGACAAAGCTTAGGTTTTTAAATTATGCAGTGTAATTACCAGAGAAGTAAGTGGGTCTCGCTGGAGGCAGTTGTGCCCCAGGAGACATTTTCTCGTGTCTACAGACATGTTTGGTTGTCACAGCTGTGCTCTTGGTGGGCTGGTTGCTAATTGGCATCTAGGGGCCAGGGATGGTGCCACACATCCTGCAACACACAGGATAGCTCGAGAGATCAGTAGTGATGAGCTTGAGAAACCTTGGTATAAGTAGTTTGACCATGTTTTGACTGAGTGGCACTGATTATACAAAAACAAAGCCAGAACTACATAGCACATCTGGGGAGGTTACTATAGCGGCACTGGCCTCAGCATGGGCTGAGGCATCGCAGGAGATGCAGGAAGGCTTCCATGAAGGAGGGCAGCATTTGATACTCACCTGGAAGGATGTACAGGATTTTGCCAGTGGAATTGGGAGGTAGATTTTGTAGAGAGGGACAGTTTGCACAAAGATCCAAGAGGCCAGAGAATGTGAAGAAGCATCAATCTTCCCACTCGGCCAGGCAGCGAGCCTGTGCAGTGCACTGATGTCCTTCCTTCAGCAAACTTTAGCGGAGGCCCAATGTATAAGGACAGTGGAGATGCCCTGGTTCAGGAGTGTGCACACTTCTGTTAATGGCCGGTAATAAACATTTTCAGCTGTGCAGGCCATGTGGTCTGTAGTGTTACTACTCAGTTCTGCTGTTATAATGCAGAAACATCCATAGACATAAGAGACGCCATAAACAACTGCCATGGTCATGTTCCAGTGAAGCGTTATTTATGAAAACAGAATTTGGCCTGCTGATCAGAGTTTACTAATCTCTGCTCTGGTTGAAATGCCCAAAAGGCACCAGGAGCTGGAGCCTCACCCACATTTTCCCCTTGCTCCGTCCTCGTTAGTCCTTAAGCAGCACTTTGCTGAGCTCGGGGCATGATGAGAGATGTGCCTTAAGGTCAGATTAATTCAACATTTCTCTAGTCTGTAGTATAGAGAATGGATTGGAGCTGGGCAGACAAAACTTTTCTGAGTGCTTAGAAGGTTATTATTCTTCCTGATTAACTTACTTATTTCCTCCCAGAAATGCACACATGCACAATTTCAGATTATTTCAGGGGTTGACAGTGGCTTTAAAGCCCAACCAAGAGCCCAAGTTGAGAACTCTGCTCACCAGCCTCTCCCAGATGCTCTCTGTCTGCTCTCTCCTTCTTGCCTGATATCCCTGGCTCCTTCTGGCTTGTCTAGGTGCTTCACAGGAAGACCTCAGACGCCCCTTTCTCCCATGTAGATAACAGGTTGTACATTACTGGTTTTAAGTAAAAGTAATGACTTGCCCCATATAACTCAGTACATGACAAAGCCCCACTCCATCAGTTTCTCTCCTTCCTCACCCTGCCTCTGGGTTCAAGCCATCATAATCTCTTTCCTAGACAACCAGAGCAGTCATCTATCTCGAGCTTTCACCCTTGCTCCCTGCAGCCTCTTCTCTACCTGACGGCCAGTGATCTTTTGAGACATGGTCAGACGTCACTCTCCTGCTTTACGGCCTCTGACAGCTTCCCCTCGCACTTAGACTAAAACCCAGAGCTCACAGCGCACTGCTGGGCAGGCCCTCCATGCTGCAGCCAGTGCGCCTGCACTTACTGTGTGCTCTTCTCCCACCCTGAGCCTGCCTCCCATCCTCTGCCCTGCCCAGGCTTGCGAGAGCAGACAGTGTTGTCTGTGGTTGGAGGGCTTTCCCCTCAGATCTTTGCTAGTCTGTGTCCTGTCACTAAGGTCCCAGGACAACTGTTTCTCCCTCCGAGTCCTCCCCTGAACACCCATCTTGAGGAACTGCCCAGTGTTTTCTTTTTATCATTGAATTTCAATTCTCTGCATAACCTTGATTGCTACCTTGTTTACTTTTTTTTGGCTTCTTATCTGTGTCCCTTCATTAGAATACCAGCTCCATGGGACTGGGGACTTTGTCTGTCTTGTCCACCACTGTGCCCTGGACATCTGAGCACAGCCAGGTGGGCGTTCGGTGAACGCTTGATGACAGAGTAAATTTGTGGAGAGCCCTCTTGAGTTTGGCGTCCAGGCTGCGGGATTACTGTAGAAATCTGGCCCATCTGTTCTTGCTTCTGTTTTTTAGCCTGTTATGTGCTTATCTAGCAGGCCCTGTTCTCATAGTCTGGCCTTCTAACCAACCTGGGATTTCAATTTATTTTGTTTTCATTTTCTTAACTGATTTCAACCTGGTTTTTATTCCATCCCCCAGTCTGCCCCCATTTGATGCAGACCAGCCAGCTCTGTCCTGTTAGAGCAGAGGTTAACCTGATGGCCTATGAACTCAGCTCATAGATGTGTCTTGCTTTGCTCATAGTGCCTGTGCGTGGGTTTTTAAATAACCTAGCATTTAAAAATTAGAAACCTAGCATCTCTAATACTAATCCTGATTTCTGACTTCCCTTTTATAATGGGAATACCTGATAATGCTGGCCCCCGATGGTAGCCCACAACTGGAATTGGATGGTGGCTGCCCACATCAGATAGGCATATGTTCTCCACGTAACTGCGTTCACCAGCTCCTACAACGTGCCAGATGGCTGGAGCTGGGGGCAGTCCTCTCCTACAGGCAATCTGTTCCCCCACCTGTCACATACTTGTATATGTTCCTTGCAGTTATCACGACTGTTGCTGTAGAGCATCGCCTCAGAGCTTGTGATACTTATGCATCTCAAAAGTAATTCCTCAAGATTCTACAAACTATTTGAAATGCTACACAGTCTTCTCCCCTCCCCCACATCTGGAGTCTTTAATAAATTCCTGATCTCATTTGGAAGCAGAAATGGTTCTCATTGGTTGTAACATTAACAATCACTATACCACTATTCTTGATAGTGTGTGATATTAGATCACCGCTGCTTGACAAGGAACGGGACCCTGGTGAGACAGAATGTGTGACAGGTTTTGACTGTGTAAGGGTACGTGTCATTCCTGAGGGGGGATAGTGGGGTAGGGTAGAGTCCCCAGGCACAGGGATGGTAGGAGGATACTAAGCTCTGCAAGCGAGGGAGGAAGGCAGGTAGTGGGAGGGAGGTGCTGAAGGCATATTGCCCATCTTATGTGAAATTAGCTCAGGGAACAAAGCTTTTAGCTAAAATACTTCTGCATATTTTAAAATGGTCTTGGTGCAGTAAAAATATGTAGGGATAATTTCATTAAGATTATTGAAATAGTGAAATGACCTGAGTGGAATAAGATTCAAGAAATTCTCAGCAAAATAAAATTCAGTAGAACTATTTTACTTTTTTGCATTTTGGCAAGATGTCTGGCCATGGCCAGTTGGCATTTCTAACAGTTGCTTTTCTCTGCGACTCTCTCTTTTCTTTGGCTTTATATGACTTGAGATGAAGAGCAAAAAAAAAAAAAAAGTAGAAATTTTTATTGGAAAACACAGAGGGCATTACTAGATAGGTGCAGATAAATTTCTCACCGGCCACCTTGCACTGGGGGAGCAGGGCTAAACGGGGCGGCCTGCGGAGAGGAGCTGTGTGCAGTGCGTGTCTCTGACAGTGTCTCAGGGGAGCCAGGCTTTAGTTGTATCCCAGTACATGACCAACTGTTTGGAAGCAAGTTAAATAATGTCATATGTTGGGGGGAAAAGTAAACTATAAAGCAAGGACTACTTAAGCTGTATTTCTCAATGTAAGAATCTAATTTTTGGCTTTTATAAAACTGATATGTTTTGAAGTTATTGGAAAGTAATACTAAGCTGGGCGTGGTGGCGCACGCTTGTAATCCCAGTACTTGGGAGGCTGAGACAGGAGGATCTGGGTTCATGGCCAGCCTCAGCTACTTAGTGAGGCCCTGTTTCAAAATAAAGGATTAAAATATAGGCCTGGGGGTGTAGCTTGGAAGTAGAATGCCCCTGGGTTCAATCCCCAGTACCACAAAAAAAAGTAATGCTATATCATTAGAAAGAAACATTAAATTTAAAAAATTGAATTATGAGAATATAAAGATGAAAAGTTCATATTAATTTCAAAGCTAAATTGTTAAAATTTTGTTATACTCATGTAATCTTGTTTGGTATAATAATAGAATTGGCAGCAGTAAATAAAATAACGATGAGTGTATGACTATTTATCTTTGGACTAATGATGCTCACATTCTTTAAGCAGAGTTCGGATGATGAAGATTGTTCAGCAAAAGGAAGAAATCGTCACATTGTAGTCAATAAAGCAGAACTCACCAACTCCATTGAAGTGTTAGAGAGCTTTAAACTGGCCAGGGAGAGCTGGGAGCTGCTCTATTCCCTAGAATTCCTTGACAAAGGTAAGAATGCTTGTCATATTGGTGTTGTCCAGTTTTTTAAATATAAACTTACTATGCTAAAAACGGCCATTACGTTACTTGAACTGTCAAATCTCTTATGGCTGATTAACTGGATTACACATCTTAATGGATGTGTAATCTTAATGGATTCTTTTTTGAGCAGGATACCTATTTGGTTAATATGTAAATTACTGTCCACTTCTTAACTCCTACTCAGAAGGTATATTATAATCAGGGCTGGGATCGGGCTTGAGGGTGAGTTTTGGTTTTTTCAATAGTTGTATTGTTGGCCCCTTGTTTCTTGCTGGATTTCTTTTTTTGTGTGTGGTGCTGAGAATTGTACCCAGGGACATTCTACCTCTCAGCTATACTCCCAGACTTTTTATTTTATTTTTTATTTTGAAACAGGGTCTCACTAAGTTGCTGAGGACCTTGTTAAATTGCTGAGGCCGGCTTTGAACCTGCCATCTTCCTGCCTCAACCTCCCAAATACTGGGATTACAGACATATACCACCACACCCGGCTTGTATTTCTTTTTAGTTCTTTCTCTCTCTCTCTCTCTCTCTCTTTCTTCCCTCCCTCCTTCCTTCCTTCCTTCCTTCCTTCCTTCCTTTCCTTTCCTTTCCTTTCCTTTCCTTTCCTTTCCTTTCCTTTCCTTTCCTTCCTTCCTTCCATGGTACTGGGGATTGAACCCAGGGGCATTCTACCTCCAAGATACACTCCCAGCCCTATTATTTATTTATTTATTTTTTGCGGTACTGGGGATTGAAGCCAGGGGCATTCTACCTCTGAGCTACACCCCCAGCCCTATTTTTTCTTCTTTATTTTGAAACAGGGTCTCACTAAGTTGTGGAGGGCCTCACTAAGTAGCTGAGGCTGGCTGCGAACCCATATCCTCTGGTCTCAGCCTCCCAAGTACTGGGATTACAAGCGTGCACCATCACGCCTGGCCCTATTTTTTATTCCTTAGTTTGAAACAGGGTCTCACTAAGTTGCAGAGGGCCTCACTAAGTAGCTGAGGCTGGCCGCGAACCTGTGATCCTCCTGTCTCAGCCTCCCAAGTACTGGGATTACAAGCGTGCGCCACCACACCCGGCCCTAGTTCTTTCTTACTGCTTTTTATCTTCTTCAAACTGCATGTGTCTAAGAATACAAAAGGCATTGTAGTTTTTATCCGCATTAACTCTTGCCTGGAAAACTCAAAATCCAAAAGCTATGGAAAGCCTTTTTTTTTTTTTTAGTATAGACATAAAACTAGAGGGGGTTTTATTTATATAATGTTTAAACTATCAACATTACTTAGAAATCACGAGCTCTTTACCGCACTTTGAAGTCAAGGCCTGTGACTTTCCTTTACCCCGTGGACATTCGTTCCTGGATTCCTGTCACATGCTGAGACCGAGCCCTTGGTCAGATGTGTTGTGTCATATTTTCTAAGTACAGCATCATTGAGTTTCTCTTTGTTGCATCTAGAATTATGAATGAGTATGTGACTGTTTTGAAAGAAAAATTTCCTTTAGATAGAAATTGAACTTTTAAAAACTGAGTAAAACCTCTTACTGTCATTGTATGTTTATTTTTTTAACTGGGTGAAAATAAAACAGGACCTTCTCTGGGGAGAGCAAAGTAGTTTGAAAGGTAAATGAGGTAACACGTGAAAAAGCGCAGTTCTTGGCACGTGGCGTGTGTTTACATATGTTGTTGTCTAATAAAAATACTGCCTGTGTATTACTGATCAGTGTTATGTTCTAACCTTACCTTTTAACTGAAATTCTGGAACATTGTTTTAGAAATCAGTCTAAAGTTACTATCCCTCTTTTGATAATTTGTCTCTGGTGTTTTCTCTTGCTGAGTTTGTTGGTTTCGTTTCCTGCATCTGTGTCACATATTTTTGGTAAATTTGCTTTGAATTCTCACTCAGAATTTACAAGAATTTGTTTGGCATGGAAGACGGAAACTTGGCTGTGGTTAAGGATCTTCCTCACTGACATGATCATCTATCAGGTAGAGTGATCTCGTATGTCAGGGTCTTGTTGTACAGGAGGGTGGTTACTGCGGATGGCTCTGACCTGCAGGGTGTGCTCGTCCTCTCTGTGGGCTGCACTGTCCTGCCCCTCCCCACGTGTTCAGGGTTCAGGAGCTCAGGTCAGGTTCTCGTCTGTACAGCAGGGTGGTTACTGCTGACGGCTCTGACCTGCAGGGTGTGCTCGTCCTCTCTGTGGGCTGCACTGTCCTGCCCCTCCCCACGTGTTCAGGGTTCAGGAGCTCAGGTCAGGTTCTCGTCTGTACAGCAGGGTGGTTACTGCTGACGGCTCTGACCTGCAGGGTGTGCTCGTCCTCTCTGTGGGCTGCACTGCACTGCTCCTCCCCACGTGTTCAGGGTTCAGGAGCTCAGGGAATATGGTCCACTCTCAGCTCAACTCCAGAATGACAAGGCCACACCTGCCCCGCTGCTTTCAGTGTGTTCTCAATAGAGAGTGAGTCCTTCCCCCCCTTCCCCTCTGCCCTGGCGGAGTCCTGCCTTGCTCTGAGGCTCTTCAGCTCCCTAGGCCTGGGATAGCAAGCATAGTCAATTTGCTCATGAGATGTTGAAGTGGACAGGTGGCTGCTTCCATCCTTCGTTAATTAGAAGTGGTGCTAGGAGTAAAGTACTTCTACAGAAATGGCATATCCAAAATGCACTCTTTCAGAGGGCTTGTGTTATTTATTTTTAAGGTTTATGATCAGGAAGAGAAACCTTTGTACAGTCAGCCCTCCATATCTGTAGGTTCCATATCTACAGATTCAACCAACCAATGATGAAAGTATTTGAAAAAAAGATTGTGACTTCAGATGAGGAGAAGCCCCGGTGGAGGGAGGGAGGTGGACTAGGGGAGGGGGAGGGAGTGGGAGAGTTAATGAAAGAAGCACCTCCACGGAAGTTGTGTGCTTATGTGAGAGTGCCAGTGCCAGCCTCCATATCTTGTATTGGGAGTGGGGGGTGGGGAGGGAGCCAGGGGAGAGCCCACCAAGTGCCGTGTGCATGCGCGTCACTATCACTGTGAACTGCATTATGATGGGAGACGATAACGCACCAATAAAAGTATTCTAAAGAAAGATTGTGTCTTTACTGAATAAGTACAGATTTTTTTCTTTGTCATTATTCCCTAAACAATACCATATAACAACTATATAGCACTTACATTGTATTATGCATTATAAGTAATCTAGAGATGATTTAAAGTCTATGTGGGATGTGTGTAAGTTCTATGCAAATATGACACTATTTTAATAACATAAGAGACTTGCGCATCGGTAGATTTTGGTATCTGAGGGAGTCCTGGAACCAATCCTGAAGACCCCACGAGTGTCTGTACTTATACAGTGCCTCCCCATGAAGAACTCCACCTCGCTGTAACTACATTTATTTGATTCTATTTATCAAATAGTAATTATTATTTATTCAACTGTATCAACTTGATTCTGTTGCTGAGGTTTTTTTTCTCCTCAGATGATCATACAAAGGTACCTTATTATTTATAGCTGCTCAGTTAACTCTGGAGGTTTTTTGTTTTAATGGCAGTGTTTTCCTCTCCTTGCTATTCTGTCTTTCTAAGGGTCAATATAAAAAGGCCATAGCCAGCCTCCATCATCTAGCGGCTCTCCAGGGATCACTGTCCCCGCCGCAGATCACAGGACAGGGGACTCTAGAGCATCAGCGGGCGCTCATCCAGCTGGCGACGTGTCACTTCGCTCTGGGGGAGTACAGAGTAAGTACTGGCCTGGCAGAGCACTCAGGTGCTCCAGCCACCGGGCTCTTCTCTGTCCTCGAATGGCTTCTAACTCAGTGCGTTTGCTTGAATTTGACCTTTCTGTCTAGATTTATTACTAATCTCTTGGGGAAAATCACAATGATTTTGTTCTACCTAATTTTCTCCTTCATAACTTCCCTGGAATTAGGCTTCAGTACTTTTCAAATTTCCTGTTCATCGTTCCATTTTGTTGGAGGATGACTTTTTAAAAACTTTCTGCCTGGAATCTCTTTGAAGTGTGATCGGTCTGTTGTGCTTAGAAGAGGCCATTGCTAAGTGGGAAATGGAGGATTTACATTTAGCTTCTCTCTCTTTAAATGGTGATGACACCAGACGGGCGTTGCAGGAACAGATTTGTAAACACATATGTTTCCTCCATGAGGCCGTGAGTCCTTCTGCAGGGTGGGGACCATGTTTTTACCTTGGAATCTCTCGTGGCACTACCACAGTGATTTTCACAGCATAAGTACACAATAAATGTTTGAATTCAACTAAAACAATAAGCATGTTTTTTATATATGCAGGTACTGTATAAACTCAAGACTGCTACTTACCACAAACTCTGATTTCTTCTCATGTCTCTATGTGAAGTCGATTACTTCATGATTAAAGTCCATAATTTTTAACTTGAATTCTGAAATATTTATTCGTAATTTCCCATGATGATTTTTACAGAAACAAGTGGAGAATATGTAAAGTGTGTGCATTTAAAATTGAAAAAATTTCCACTATCACTTAATTGCAGTTAATCCCTTTTCAGAACTGAAAAGAGCACAAATTTATTTATTTATTTTTGTGGTACTGGGAATTGAACCCAGGGGCATTCTACCTCCTATTTTATTTTCATTTTGAAACAGATCTTGCTAGGTTGATGAGAGTCTTACTACTTACTGAGGCTCTCCTCAAACCTGTGATCATCTCGTCTCAGCCTCCCAAATATTGGGTTTATAGGCATGTGCCACCAAGCCTGGCAAAGCACAACAGACTTTTGTCTGTTTAGAATGAGCTAGACAGGGCACTACTGTTCTTCATTGTAGTAAGGAATATGAAATAACCTTGAAGCTTCTCTTGAGCGAGGCACACTCATTTCCTTTGAGGGCCTCAGCTTGCACTTCCTAGCTGCTCACTGCTAGGCCTGTGCGGCGGTGTCTCACATGCCTGACCTCTGATCCTCCGGCTGCCTGTCTTCAGCCCAGGCTCAATGCATCCAGCTGTGGGCTTCCTTAGTTCTCTGGCTATCTTAATCTGTTTGGGCTGCTATAAAAAAAAAGACCATAAACTGGGCAGCTTATAAACAATAAATTTATTTCTCACAGTTCTGAAGGCTAAGATGTGAAGATCAAGTTGCTGGCAGATTCAGTGTCTGGTGAGGGCCCACTCCCTGGTTCATAGAAGGGACCTTCTCCCTGCATCCTCAAAGCGAGAGGGACAAGGAGCTCTCTGGGGTCTCTGATATAAGTCACTAATCCTGTTCATTGAGGCGGAGCCCTCATGACCTGATCAGCTCCCGAACACCCCACCTGCTGACACCCTTACACTGGAGGCCGGGTTATTTGGTTTTTGTTTTTTAGTTTTTTATGGTTCTGGGGTTTGAACTCATGGGCAGTCTACCACCAAGCTACACCCGCAGCCTTATTTTATTTTTTTACTTTGAAACAGGGTCTTGCTAAATTGCTGAGGCTGGCCTTGAACCTGCGATCCTCCTGTCTCAGCCTCCCAAGTACTGGGATTACAGGCGTGCACCTCCATGCACGACTGGGGACTAAGTTTTATTGTATGAACTTTGGAGGGTCACAGACATTTAGAACTCAGTTGCCAAGCTAAGAGTTTATTTTGCAAGTGACAGAGAAAGCACCACATGGAAAGAAGCGTGATGGAGTGTCCTGAAGAGAGACGCTGCCACCCTCCTGGACCACGCGTCTTATATTTAGGTCTTGCTTCCTTACCTTCACAAAGACAGGCCATCTAGTCTGACATCACAGAACAGGGTATCATGAATCAGGGCATAGCTCCATTAGCAACAGGGTGAGGGGATACGTGGTGTTTCTCAATCCCCCTTAAGTCTCAGCCTCTGTGACCCTCTAGGTCTCAGCATGCCTCGTCTGCCTGACCCAGCAGCACTCAGTAGCACCACCTGCTTGACTCAGCTTACCTTCATTGCTATGGTAACAGCCTGCTTGCAGGGCAGCCTGCAGCAGAAGCATAAGGCAGCACAGAAATCTGCCCATAACCAGGTCAACATGACTCTGGAGTACAAGTCCTGGCTCCGCCATGTACTGGCTCTGTGACGCTGGGCCATCACGTTACCTGCACTGGCTGCCTCTTAACTGCCAAGCTGTGTGTCTCCTGTGGCCACGGTGGTTCCCAGATGTGCCAAGACAGGGACTCCTCAGCCCTTGGGCAGTCAGCTAGAGCTGCTCAGGGTGGGTGGCTGACGCTCCGAGCAGCCATGCATATGTTATTTTCTGGATATGCCAAGACAGAAGAAAGGCTGGGAAGCGCAGGTCTGAGATGATAGAAGGTTATGCTTAGCTAGAAGATGCTCACTAATGCAGTCTGATCGTTGCTATTAGGATTTGAATAGATAGGCGAGCAGAGATGCTGACGCCCTGGATCCAGTCTGCTCAGCGTGGCGTTCCAGGCTTCGGTCCTCTGTAGCACTGCGCTGTCCAGGTCCTACCTGTCCCCTCAAGTAAACCACCTAAACCAAGACATGCCCTTCCCCACGCCTGCCTCGCCTGCGTTCAAAAGCCCTCTGTAGTCTTTGCTGCACTCCAAATCCTTCCCCTCCTTAGGCCTTAGATCAAGGTAACCTTCCTGCCCAAAGCTTCCTGCTCGTCCAGCCTGTGTGTTTCTACTGTACTTTACATTATGCTTTCTGTCATACCACCCAGTCCTCTACTGTATGTCTTCTTTTTAATGTTTCTATTAGTGAGTTAGTAAATGTTTGTAAGGCATGGTTACTCTTTTAGCAACTGTGTGTGTGTGTGTGTGTGTGTGTGTGTGTGTGTATGATTGTTGCTAAGGATTGAACACAGGAGTATTCTACCCCTGAGCTACACTCCCAGCCCTATTTTATTTTTTATTTTGAAACAGGGCCTTACCAAGTTGCTAAGGCTGGCTGCGAACCTGCGATCCTCCTGTCTCAGCCTCCCGAGTACTGGGGTTACAGGCATGCACCACCATGTCCGGCTGTTGCTCTTCTTTTAGATGCTGCTGTGATGTTGAATACCTTGGCAGATTAGTTAATACTCAATTAATTTTTAAGTTCTTTTCTTTGTTTTTAATAGCAAAGAATGAGCTGTTGTTTTCTTTAGATAGATTTACTGCTACTCTTGTATTCACTGGTGAGCGGGCAGTGCTGGTCACATGAAGAGCGCGTGGAGTTGAGGCCACAGGCCTCCACGGACACGTGTTGCCTGGCTGTCTGCTCCCGTGTTTGCTGTAGCGTTTATTCGGGTGCAGCTCAGAAAGCTTCACGTTGTTTCCTTTCGGCTTTGTCTTCCGTAGATGACATGTGAAAAAGTCCTGGACCTGATGTGCTACATGGTGCTCCCCATCCAAGATGGAGGCAAGTCACAGGAAGAACCTTCCAAAGTGAAGCCCAAGTTTAGAAAAGGTACAGTGGCACATCTTACTATTATTTTATAAAAACAGCTTTAAGAACCGAGGGGGAAAATGTTTCACAGTTTCTAATGAGATAATACTATTGCGATCTGTAGGGCTTGACAAATTGTGTTTTGTAGAAAATTAATCTAAACTTTTCCTCTGCTCTGAGCTCATAAGCAGCTGTAAATCTGTCTTCTAAAGCGCTCACGTCCTTGGTTTGTTATCTCTTTGAAGAATATCAGCAAACCCTTTTTCATGTCTTGACCTATTCTAAGAAAAATTGTAGAAGATTAATTAGTATCTCTTAGCATATCACTCTTGGACCATTTTGAGCTTCACCTCAAGTTTCACATTGCTTGAAAATAAATTTATACTTAATTTTCTATGCTAGATGTTAGAATAAAATAAGTAAATCAAGCCTAAAGAAAGTAAAAGACAGAAAAAAAAGAAAGTAGAAGTCAGGAAATAATAATTCTAAGGGTAAAAATCAATGTGATAGAAAATTAATAAAGCCAAAAGTTGTGTTTTTGAAAAAAATTATAAAATTGATAAACCTCTAACAAGATTAGTCAGGAAGAAGATGAACACAAGTTATAATATCAGGAATAGAAAGGTAAATGTTACTACAGATTCTATTGAAATCAAAAGGACTTTAAGAGAATAAGTTATGAATAATTTATGCCAACAATTTGTGTGTATATGGCATTACAAATTGAACCCAGGGCTGTTCTACCTCTGAGCTATACCCCCAGCCCTATTTTATTTTTTATTTTGAAAAAGAGTCTTGCTAAGTGACCATGTGCTGGCCTCGAACTTGTGATCTTCCTGTCTCTGTGCTAATGCATTTAACAGCTCAGATGAAATAGAAAAGTTCCTTGAAAAACACAGCTGCCAAAACTGACACAGAATGGTACAGAAAAACTGAATGTTCTTGTAGCTAAAAAGAAATTAAATTTTATTATCAAAAACCATTCCACAAAGAAAACTCTTAAGTCCAAATGGCTTCACTGGTGAATGTTATAAAAATTTTAAAAGAAATAGCACCAAACTGACAAATTCTTTCAGAAAATGAAAAAAGATCCCCAACTCATTTTTTTTTTCGGTACCAGGGATTGAACCCAGGGGCGTTCTACCTCCACGCTACACACCCCCGGACCTATTTTTTATACTTTATTTTGAAACTGGGTCTCACAAAGTTGCGGAGGGCCTCACTAGATAGAGAGAGAGAAGAGAGAGAGCTGAGACTGGCTGCGAACCCGGATCCTCCAGTCTCTGCCTCCCAAAGTACTGGGATTACAAGCGTGCGCCACCACGCCCGGCTCCCAACTCATTTTTTAAGGCCAGCATAGCCCTGATAGCAAAACCAAATAAGTGCTCTACAAGAAAAGAATATTAAAGCCGGGCGTGGTGGTGCATGCTTGTAATCCCAGTACTTTGGGAGGTGGAGACTGGAGGATCTGGGTTTGCAGCCAGTCTCAGCTCTCTCTCTCTCTCTCTCTCTCCCTGTCTCTCTCTCTCTCTACATAGTAAGGCCTTCGCAACTTATTTTCAAAATAAAGTATAAAAAATAGGGCCGGGGGTGTAGCGCGGAGGTAGAACGCCCCTGGGTTCAATCCCCGGTACCGCAAAGAAAAAAAAAAGAAAAGAACATTAAAGGCCAATATCCATAAGTGCACAAGAAATTATATATACAAATGTTAATTTCAGCATTGTTTTTAATAGTGAAAAAGATGGAACTCAATATCTACGATAAAGAGAACAAATAAATCAATTGTGGTATATGTAAATAACAGAATACTATATAACATTGAAAATGAACTAGAGCCTCATGGATAAGTCTGAAACAGGTTGAGTAAAACAAGCAACCCGCAAAAGGGATATGGATAATATGACACTGTTTCATATAGTAGCCTGACAACATGCGTAGTGTTCCTCTGCGCTGTTTTTGAATGCACACTTACGTAGTACGAGTGTGCAGTGTGCGTGGGAATGATCAGCACCACGTTCAGAAGTAGGACTCCACGGGGGAGGGGAAGAGAATGGTATCAGAAGGGTATACACCATCAAAAACCAGTTTCACCATTACAATGTATAATTGTGGTTTAACTATATTTGAAGTCATGTGACTGTTGCTTATGCTTTTTACTTTTAGAAGCGTTCGCTTTCTCAAAGCTGTTTTCTGTGGTAATAACATTCTTTAACATTGTGGACTTCTGTCAGGTTCTGATCTGAAGCTTCTGCCCTGTACCAGTAAGGCTATTATGCCCTACTGCCTGCACTTGATGTTAGCCTGTTTTAAGGTAAGCTTCAAGTTGATCGGCATGGAAAACAGTTACTTTGAAATATTGTCTGGATGACTTGGAATGACTTGAATCGAGAGCCCGTTAACGATTGTTAGATTTAGCGCTTCTGAAGGGCAGGTTGGCATACAGGGAAAAGCACATGGGGTAGGAATTAACGAATATTAAAAAACAACCGCACAAGAAAAAGGCGAGTAAGAGATTATCCCCATCTTCAAGAAGTTTACAAATAATAGTGGGATGTGTATGCATATAACCTTGCCTATAGTAGTATTCAGTAAATATTTTATAAATTAATATACAGGTCAGAATATATTAGCTACAGAAGAAGGGAACATAAAGGCTGTGGGTTCATAGAGGGATGGAAGTTTGTTATCATGAAGATAGGGTGGGTGAAAGCATTTTAGGCACGAGAATCAACACCAGCAAAGGCGCAATAGTGTTGGGAAGGTTCAAGGATTGTTGAAAGAACACCGAGGCTTGGCTCTAGTAGAACAGAGCCTTAGATTAGAGAAGTTTTTTGTGGTACTGGGGATTGAACCCGGAGGCATTCAGCGTCTGAGCTAAACCCCCAGTCCTATTTTTTAGTTTTATTTTTGAAACAGGGTCTCGCTAGGTTACTGAGAGTCTCACTACTTACTAAGGCTGGCCTTGTCCGGTGATCCTCCTGTCTTAGCCTCCCGAGTACTGACTGGGATTACAGGTGTGCTCCACCATGCTCAGCCGAGTAGAGAAGGTTTATATGCTAGAGATATTGGGTCTCCACTTTAGTGCAGTAACTTCCAAACCACTGGGGGCAGCAGAATCCATTTCAAGTGGGATTTTATGTGTAGCTGGTCATTTAAAACAAAAAGTCCTTTGGCCATTTCTCCAGTCCACACTTCTTTGTTAGTCACTGCCTTCCTCTCTCCCCAGTGCCTTGTTCTCCCCAAACCCTTCTCTCCTAAGTAGCCTGTGCCCATCTTTTCCACTCACAACTGTCCCCTTAAATCTCCAGAATCTTTTCTCTGTTATACAGGACCGCTCAACTTTTGGTAGCCTTGATTCCCAAATTCAAAGACTTCAGGCTCACGCATGCATGTCCGACTCCCATCTAAACCTGCTGCCCGCTCCCAGAGCTGCAGAGCTCGGGCTTTTCTGATCAGGACCCACGCTCTGTAGAAGGCAGTTGTGATGTTTACCAGCAATTTTGTTTTCTGTTTTATTCCCTTCTTTCTCTTATGACCTTTAGCACACATTTGTATATACAACATTTTTTAGGAGGCCTTCTTTGTATTTTATATTTCCCTGTGATTTATAGCCTTTATCACACATTTGTATACGCAGCATTTTTTAGGAGGTAATCTTTGTATTGATTTCCTTTTCTTCTTTTGTAAATCTTTGTCTTGTAGCTTAGAGCTTTCACGGACAACAGAGACGACATGGCACTGGGGCATGTGATTGTATTGCTTCAGCAAGAGTGGCCACGTGGAGAGAATCTTTTCTTGAAAGCTGTTAATAAGATTTGCCAACAAGGAAATTTCCAATATGAGAATTTTTTCAACTATGTTACAAGTATCCTTTTTCTTGTTTAAGCATAACCAGTTCTAATTTCTTAGAATGAATGCATGATACAAAACTGAATGAACCATTCTGGGTAGAAATGCTGGTTCTTTCTCTTTTGGGGGAAAGAGAAGGGACAGTGATTAAAAATGGGACTGTTGACCATTGGTCTTGAAAGTCATAAAATACTTCAAAGGTATAATTCAAGGAATCAGGACTATCTACAACCCTGTTCTGTTTTCTACTTCTAGCTGATTTCTAAGAAGGTGCCCGAGGTGCCTGAAGTAATAGCCTATGGGTTCTCGACACAGCCAAAGTGGCAGGCTTAGCCATAGAATATAATAGTTCCTTGGCCTTTATCTATCAAAAGAGTGGCTCCTGTGGCCTCTCCTGGGACCTGGGCTGTCCCTGGCCTTGTTGTTAGCATACCATGCTGTAGCTGCCATAGCAACCAATGGGTACCCACCAATGGTGCTACCTAACACAGTTGCTGCTTTCAATGGTAGGCAGTGTTTTATTTCCCACTATTTATTAGGGAAAGACCTTTAAATGGAAGGATATACACCAGTTTAGGTATTTTTATTTCATTTGCTTATCTTAATACATTATTTTGAGATACAAGGCATATACTATCTTTGTCCAAGTACCCAGAACAATAGGTTAAAAACTATTGGACAGATACCTTTTGAGAATCTAATGAAAGTTATGTAACTTTTCACTAGAAAAATGTATATATGAAAATCATCAACATTTCACATAAAATTTGTAGGATTCACAGAAATCTCTTCCCCTGAAGCACTTAAAAACCCTTGCACACTAGGTAAGAAGAAATAATCACCTTATTTTTATGATTCATATCTATAATCCAAACCAGACCTCCCCACTCCCACCTCTTCAACTTCTTATTAAGAAAAAAATGTTTTTGCTCTTCTGACCACATAGACTCTGATAAATTATCATTATAGGGAAAACACGTCCTGATATCCTTTAGCCTGGCGTATGTTAAGAGTTCTCTGTAAGGCTGTTTGCCTGGTCTGAGAGTCATTAGTTTTGTAATTGACGCTCACTGCAGTTATTAGTGGGATGGCCGAGGGCAGGTCACTCAGCTGCTGAGAGAGAGGAGGAGGACCCTCACCTTTGTGTGTGCTTAGCCTGAATGCGACTGTAGATATTGATATGCTGGAGGAGTTTGCCTACCTCCGAACTCAGGAAGGCGGGAAGATTCATCTGGAGTTACTCCCCAATCAAGGAATGCTGATCAAGTAAGTAGACTGCCTTTTGCTCTTCCACGTTGAGTGCTCATCTTTTGTGTGTTTATGTGAACTACTTGTAAATTTCAGTACTTGTCACAAGTTTAGTAGAAAGGAATCTAAACCTGGTTCCTGTTTTTGAGAGTTAATTGGGTTCTGGGTGCCTCTTGAAAGGCTTATGTTTCCTTAACTAAATTTCTGAAAAAATATTGGTTAAAATTGGGGTATTTCTATTACTTTTGAAACATTTTCACGAGACAGAAATTTCTTTCATTTTATCTTTTCCTTTCCGAAATTTACACACTGATTCTATAAACTTCTGATTAGGTAAAAAGTATTTTTAATTAAGAGCAGCTATGCTTAAAGTTGTACTGGCATAGGAAAATTCATTAGGAAAAACCACAGATATAAACTATATGGGAAGCCCTCCTGAATCCTCATTGCGTATATAGCACAGAGTGGAACAGCCAGGTGTAGAGCCTCCAAGAACACACCTGCCCCAAGAAATGACGTGGGGGTGCTTGCTCGTGGAAGACTCCCCGTGCCCACAGGGTGCTACTGAAATTCCAGGTTGGCCCAGATGAAAATGTCAAGCTAGTGACCATTTATGATTTTTAAATAGCTCATAATCTTGCTTCTATCCTCAATCTTCATTGTAGTTTGGGTAATATATCCTTTCTGCTGTAAGTGCCACGTGTAGTTTTATTTTCATACTTCTCCTTTGCTTCCTGCATATTCAGTGTGTCTGTAAGTCAGTGTTAGAGTTACTGCAAGAGACTGGACCCTGAGTGGGAAGAAAGCACCGCTAAGACTGAAAACACTTTCCTTTTCCCCTCAATGGTGGAATAAATGAATTTCCAGTTGTTGAAAGCAGAAATCCCCATCTTGCTTTATCTTTGTAGAGTTTTGGGAATGCTGAAGGAAGGAAGGAAGAAATGTTCATTCTGGATTTCTATAACCTCATTAATTCGGCACATAGCAAACATTTTGCTTATGTCCCAGCCAAAAATAGGATCTTGTGGGATCCATTCTAAAAAATGGAAAGATTAGTGGGGTTTTTTTTGTCCCCTTCACCCTTACAATAAAAGAACACGTGCACTTTTTTGAAAACACGGGCCTTGGTGTATTAGGTTGCTTAGGCAGGGTGGACTGGACAGGCTCATCTTCCCTTCTCCATTTACCTCCTAAGACTACGAATCAAAACTATGGGAAAAACAACTGCATGGTTCAAAATATTCTTAACATGTGTGGACGTAGATTACTTTTTGATATGGGAGCCCAGATAACCCCTTTGTGTTATGATTTCTAGGTTTTGAAACAGAATATATGAACATACATTTAATAAAGCCTTTTAGTTAATCAACAATTCCCACTACAATTATTGGATTATAGAGACATCCTTAGAATTGTTAGAAGCAAACTCACCTACACAGGATTAAACCTATAGAGGATTATCACTTACTTAGATAATGCTTAACTGTTGGTGAAGGTGTGAGAGAAGGGATTGTCAAAAACTCAGCAGTTGAACCTCAGACTTCATTTTACTGAGTCTTTCTTCTTTTTCCTGTTTTCCTTGAGCTGAATAGTACCATGGGTACATGCAGACAATCCCTGGGACAAGGCATTAAAGCAAGGGAGCGTCAGATACCCAGATGATGTCACCGGAATGGGTTGTCTGTGTAAAGGTTACCCACTCTAGACTTTTTTCCCCCCACGCTAGACTTTTGAGGAATAATTCCAGGCTCTCCCTGCTTGACCAGTCTAACAATTTCTTCAAACTTCCTGCAGAAGACAAACCTCTTAGGAAACCTGCAGTTTCATTGGGTTGCAAATGGGAACAGGGATTGTTACCTAGTGATCTGGCCTTGTAGGGATTTGCTGGGTCTTCTCTGTGAATCCCAAAGTGAATTTGAAACCTGAATCTCAGACAACTTAAACCTAAACTACAGCAGGAGACACTGACTGCATAAGACAGAGCTCTTACTAACCGAGGCGTGATTAGACTCTTGAATAAAACTATCTATATTCCTTTTCCCTTTGGGTTCCAAACAAATTCTGTGAAGCCAATGCAGACCTTGTGGGTGGTCCCTCCAGATGAGTGGCAGAGATGTTGTGAGCAGTGTACAGCTCCTCCCCTGGGGTAAGGTTGTGAGTCCGTCCTAGTTGTGGCATCTCGGATGCGAGCAGGTACAGTACGAACACAGAAGGCACCCGGTGCCTCACCAAAGGAGAGGAAAGCTCCTCATTTGTTATATAGACATTTGTAAGTGTTTTAAAATAGAGAAATGTTTCTATGCTGATATTTGCAGTCTCTTAGTTATATTAGACTGGGTTAAAATGGAAAACGCTATGTCGTATGAGGTGATTACCAGCTAATATACTAAATCTTTGTTGTTACAGAGTTCTGCAAAGCCATGGGTCCCAGACTCATTTTCCCCATCAGTTGCTTTTTTCAATACTTATTTGACCTTCATACTCACCCTTTCTTAATCAAAAACATTGCCAGCCCTCTAGTCCCCTTGGGAGGGCGTCTCAGTCTGGGGCTTCAGTCCCATCCAAGGTGGTTACAGAGTCACCAGGCGTATTTCTGGGACTTGTGTGGGCATGAGAAGAGTGCAGAGTAAAGGAGGCTGGATTTGAACACGTGTCTTCTCAAACACTAGCCCCCTCCCCACTGCCATCCAGTTGCATGTCATCGTCCTCCTCCTCACCGATGGCTTTTAATACCCAATCTCAAGTGAGCCGAGCTCTGGGACCAGGAACCAAGAATGCCTCCGGACTCGCGCCGCCGCGGGCGCAGCGAGGGCTCGCTAGCTTCTCCTGCTCGCCCTGCAAGTGGCGTGGCCAGGGCTTGTCGAGGTTAAAGTCTCTGTACAGTCCGCGTCCAGTCTCGTGTATCTCCTCCGGAGTGTTGTTTTTGCAGTGCAGGGTGCGTCAGTGTGGGTGTTTGAATGCTGCTGTTTGCTGTTTTTTAAAGGCCTTCTAGCCCTCCCATGGGGTTACTGCAGCAGGAATTCTTACCTGTGCTTCAGCCCAGCATACAGACTGCTGACAGGTACCAAGTGGAAAAACACCTGCTCATAGTGTGCTGTTCGTCCACATGTTTTACTGCCCATGGTCTTCAGCTCTTTGTTCCTCAGTGCTCTTTTTCATGCTTTATTTATTTTTTTAATTTGTTCCGCATTCCTTGGCAAACCATCTGGTTGTAATATTGTAACATTTCTTATTTTTTCCCATAAGTTGCCAGTGTGTTTGTGTTGAATTTAAAAATCATTATGGATCTGGAAAAAAAAATGAGTTCCATAAAGCTGTTTTAGATGAAGTGCACATTAGATTAAGTGCTAAGCTGTGATTCTCTTTCTATAAAATGTAAGGCTTTGGGTCATAAATATTTGAGGATGCTGAGACTTACTTTACATTTTTACTCGTGGATTTTCATATTAGTGGCCAGCATTGGTTTTGGTCTGAATAAGCATCAGTACCATGTTCTCCTGCCACTGATGGTATTTTTTTCAGACCTTGACTTTCTAAATTGAAAATACCTGACGGGCTCAAATAATGCCACATTGATTAGCTAGTTTATCCTGTTCTTAAACCATGAAAGCTAACTATAGTCATGTGTCGTTTAGTGAGGGAGATAAGAAGTTCATCATTAGACGATTTCAGCACTGTGTGACATAGAGTGTACGTACACAAACATAGATCATGACTTACTACACACCTAGGTTGTGGTCCATTGGTCCACCGTTGACTGAAACATCATTACGCAGCACACGACTGTAATTCTTGTCTTTATCCAGATGTACAAGAGGGATAGAGGCTCTGATGAAAATATAGTTGATTTGTGCTGCTCTTGATATGTGGAAATGGACCATGATTGGCAGGATGTAACATTTAATTAGATTTTTAGTCTTACTAAGGGGACCCTTTAACTTACTGCCTCCAAATACCAGTAACTTGCGCTCAGTCCAAGGGTCATCTCCAAGTTGGGGTTGTAGCCTGGGCCCAGCAGAGCAGTGTCAAGGCAGCAGAGGATGGTCTGCATCGCTCCCAGGGGGACTCAGAGCCTTGGCCTCACAGACACCATGTCCTATACTGAGTTAACCAGCCAGACTTGACTAGAGATGCCCCAAAGAACACATTTTCTCCCTGCTCTTTCACTACGTGGCTCTTTAAAATGTTGACAGGCATGATAGACTGTTCTGAAATTTCTTTACTAGTCCAACAAAGTGATTTATTTTCTCCTATTGCATTCCCATTTTATAACTCATTTTGTATTTATATAATTAATGAAACACTCTGGGGTGACTTCAACAGTTTCATTTTGCCCAATACGTGGAAATCTCATTCTAAAAACCTTGTTCCTTTGTCTGAGGGGTGTTCAGGGGATAGAGGTGACCTTTGTTATCTCAATTTCCCAAACACTGAGCTAGTGACTGAAGCACTTTTCCTCATAACTGAGCCCACTGGTTGTTGCTGATTTTTCTTTTCCTCTCTTCATTTTGTTGTCTTCAGTTTTCTGGGGTTTCATTTGAGATTTCCTATTCTCATGCAGAACTTTTGGGGCACAGTGAGAAACTGCTTCACATGTCCTTCCCCTGACCCCTCAAAAGGCAGGTCCTCTGAGCGCCTGGACAGATCTGCTCTTCCTAGGCCTTTGCAGGCCACTGACGGACCGTCAGTGATTCTGCCTCTCTCTCCCAACCTGTGCCACCTTCTTGCCTCAGGACCCCCAAAACCCCCTGCCTTTTCTCAAACATGAGTGCCTGGATGGGTACATGTTCCGAGGAGCTGCCCTGTCTGGCACCAGGGGAGAGGGCCGGGCGGGACCTGACGGCGGTGCAGAAACCCCAGCTTTTCCCAGCCGCAGGGAGCAGCCACGGGCCCCGGGGACTCTCCTCAGTGGTTGTCACCTCCCGGATTCCCTCCTGCCTGCCGCTGACTCTGCAGAGTCTGCTGTCCTGTCTGGACACGAGCGCTTTGTGGCCAGCGTGGGCAGCAGCCCTTCCACTCCAAGTAACAGAATCGTGTGCAGGTCAGAAGTAGGATGCAAAACCTGGGAGCTGCCTGAACTCAGAAGCAAGGCCCCTGCCATTTCACTGAACACTTAGAAGTTTAAAGATAACCTTGCATAGGGCGGCAAAGATTCTCTAGCTTTAAGTCTTTTTGAGAAAGAACAGGCAGGAGTGGTTGTTTGGTTTCCTTTTAAAGTTTTATTTAAATGTTTTACTTACTTATACTTAGATATGAGGCAGGCTTTATTCCTACACAAGTAATGCGGGTCAGCGATGCTGCCATTAACGCCCGGTCTGTCTGTTTCCCTGTCGCTGACCTCAGGCACCACACAGTCACGCGGGGCATCACCAAGGGCGTGAAGGAGGACTTCCGCCTGGCCATGGAGCGCCAGGTCTCCCGCTGCGGCGAGAATCTCATGGTGGTGCTGCACAGGTTCTGCATTAATGAGAAGATCTTGCTCCTGCAGACTCTGACCTGAGGCCCTGCCGGAGACAGCTGGTCTCGCCGCTGTGTGGCGTGGAGGCGGATGCACGGCAGCCTGAGCGTTGCTGTCGCAGCTCTCAAAAGGAAGGGAGCCACCGAGTCCCAGCTCCTGGGTTGCTTCAGTGGAGTTCCCAAGAGTCTGAGAGGCTATTTCTATTTTTAAGAGTCATTTTTTGTAATTTTTGTAAAACAAGAGAACCGATCTGTTTTGTAAATAAAAATCATCCTAAAATTTGAAGTTTTAAAAGATTGACTTCTTCTGAGTGTCTAAGCAGGGGTGCAGCTTCTACTTTGATAAGCATATAGTGAAGGAGAAAAATCCAACACAAGTGAATCAAGTAATGAATTTTATTATATAGATACTTAAAAAGACAGATACTTTCCACGATCTCAGGATTTTACTGTCTATAGTTAGGCTTTGGTAAGTATTATGTAACAACATAATATTTGGAACTTTCATCTTATTAAAATGTTAAAATAATGGCTAACATTTACTAATCACTAACTATATGTGAGGCATCGTGCAGAGAGCTTCCCGTATATTTTCTCATATTTATAATAACGCTGTGAAGCAGATATAATTATGAATGAAGAAACTGAGACTTAGAGGAGTCCAGTCCCAGCCTGAGGTGGCATCACTGGTAAGGGGTGGGCTTGGTCTCCACTCAAGGGGTTAGAATCTAGACCCAGACATTCTGCTGGCCTCCGCCAGAGCCGCCCTGTGCTTGCTGTGGTGTTGGACCCTGGGGAATGACTAAAGTTAGAAAAATAGAGACTACCTACAGGACGTTGACAAGCAGGAGACCCACACACACCACCGCAGACTGTGAGCCTCTGTTAAGTGGTGTCAAGTAGACGTTCAGAGATGAAGCACCAAGGAAGACGGGAAGGTGTGTCAGGAAGGCTTCGCAAAGCTGGGACTTCTTCACTGCACCTTGAAATACGAAGATCTTTGTGAGACTGATAAGCATCCTGGAAATTTGATAACATTCAAAAACAAATTTCTGCTGAGTGCTGGTAAGTAGTAGGCATTTGTCCAGATGCCGGAAGTTTAAGAATGAACAAGGTAGGCTCCGTCCCTACGTTCACTGAATTGACAGCCTAATGTCATCTCATCTCCGTGGTCTCTTGAGTTTCCTTTTTGGTACCATTGTCCCTCCCGATCTGCTTGGTCTTTCTTATTTCAGCTTCATAGTCTAGAGCTCACCCCACTTCCACCTGTAGAAGCAAGTCAGTAGCTGAATCACACACATCTTCGTGAAAAATGCTTAGTTTTTACCTCCCCCAAGACTGGACCATTCAGTCCTGGCAGTGACGTTTTTACCTAAACGGGGAGTTTTCTAAAGTCACCCTCACGCATGTGGATGGTAATCCATGTCCCGCTCTAGACACATCTCACAGAGTGAACCAGGCAGAATGGCCCCCAGCAATTTTAATCTTAAAATTCTCGTAAACTTTCTGTGATCTCATCTTTTCTGCCACTTCTGCACAAATTGCTCAGACCCTAGGTATTAGTTTCCTAGGACTGCTATAACAAAGTTCAAAAAACTGGGTGGCTTAAAGAAGAGAAATTTATTATCTCATTTCTGGAGGCTACAAATCTAAAATCTAAGTGTCATCACAGCTCATCTCCCCCTGAAGCTCCAGGTGGAGTGTGTGTGTGTGTGTGTGTGTGTGTGTGTGTGTGTGTGTGTGAGAGAGAGAGAGAGGGAGACTGGGGGTTGAACTCAGGAACATTCTACCTCTGCACTATACCTCCAGCCCTATCTTATTTTTTATTTTGAAACAGGGTCTCACTAAGTTGCAGAGGACCTTGCTAATTGCCCAGGCTGGCTATGAACCTGTGATCCTCCTGTCTCAGCCTCCCAAGTACTGGGGTTACAAGTGTGCGCCACCACGCCCGGCCTTCTTTGCCTCTTCCTAGCTTCTGGTGGTGGTCAGCAGTCATTGACAGTCCTTGGTTTGCAGCCATATCACTCCAGTCTCCTTGTGTGTCTGTCTCATCATGTCATTTCCTCTTATAAGGACACACTAGTCATATTCAAGATGGGACCTGTCTTACATCTAAACTAATTGCTTGGACAAGGGCCCTACTTTTAAATAAGGTCAGATTCTGAGGTGCTAGGGGTTAGGAGTTCAATATATATATATATATATATATATATATATATACATATTATTTTTTTGCGGTACCGGGAATTGAACCCAGGGGCAGTCTACCTCCGAGTTATACCCCCGGCCCTATTTTTTATCCTTTATTTTGAAACCGGGTCTCACGAAGTTGCGGAGGGCCTCACTAAGTAGCTGAGGCTGGCCACGAACCCAGATCCTCTGGTCTCAGCCTCCAAAGTACTGGGATTACAAGCGTGCACCACCACACCTGGCTTCAATATATATTTTGAGAGGACACAATTCCATCCATAATACCAGAGAACCGTATTTTTGTCTTTGTTCTTTTTTATGTATAATCTTAGAGAATTAGATCAGTTCTCCTCTGCCTCATAAAGCTATTTCAAGTTGTTTGCACCTTCTATAATCCTGTAAGTCTCCCTTTCCACATAAAACAGAGGCTAGACAAAGCAAGGGCAAGTGTTCACGCTTAGAGAATTTATGCATTGAATGTTTTTCTTTGAATGGGCAACACTGGAATATATGACTCTCTCTGGCCTCTCTCCCTTCTACTCCAACATACGCACACTCACAGGAGTGGGGAGGTGTCATTTTAGAGTGACATGCCAATCACTTTCCCTCAAGGGCACCTGCTGGAGGTGAAGACAAAGGTATAAAGTATTTCTGGCTCATAATTAAAAGTCAAACCATCGTGCATGTCTAGGAAGAGAAGCTCTCCTTATAAGTTAATTACCATTTTTGTTTCTTATTATAAAAAGCTCCGAGACTAAAGCAATTTTCTAGGAGATAGAAAGGAGAAAGAATACGATAGATTTGAAATGTTTTTCTCACGAGTTAGAGTTTATATGTAAATACCTTGATTCATCTCTATGTATTTGGTTTGCAGTCAAGCAAAATTCTAATGGTCAAATGGATATGTTAGAAAAAAGTAAATCCTGACAGGTAATTGATTAGGCACATATTAATCAGTGAAGACAGCCACCGAAAGACTTTTAATGAAGCGTCACTTGAAAATGTTCTTTAATGTAGGAGATCTGAGGGAAGATTATAGTACTTTGTGACTTACAGTAATTTATGCTTATATGGGATCTGAACAACTTTAATTTTCTACTTCCTTGATATATAAAACTGCATGGATATATGGTTTGTTATAAGTACATATAACCATACATACATATGTATATAAATATACGTATGTGTATACACACACACACATATATGACCAGGCAGGAATTTATCAGCAAGCAGTTTAACTGATATACATTATCAAACCCAGAGGCTTTGGGCCTTAGAAGCTCCCTGGGTGATAACTGTGACGGGATCATAATGTGTCGCCACAGTTTGACAGTACTGTGTTTATTTCCATAGATTATTTGTTATTCTATCACAGAGCACAGAGGTAGCGATTATCTCAGCAAGTTCTGAAACACATCTGTTAGGTTTAGTATAATAGTTGTTTCACTTGTTAGAAAACAAGTATTTTGAAAATTGTAGAGTACATTCCACTTATTGTAGTCATCACAAAAAGGTAATCATTGCATGTTATAACAACTATTGGTATAACGTCAGAATTTATGTATCTGACACTTGTTAATATTTCTTATTTAGTATGTGTTTTACAAGATACAAACTAAATTTTTAATTGTTGAGAACCAGCATTTCCAAAGTTTTCACCTCTTTTTCCTCGACTGATTGAATCCTAATTTATGAAATATAATGTGACATAAAATATATTTTTATTTTATTTTGAAGAAAAGCCTTATATACATAAATGAAACCGGACTGTAAAAATATAAAGACTGTGGAACAGTTAAGAGACAGGCTCAGAAAAAACTTAAGAAGGGGACTTTAAAAAAAAGAGAATAGTAGCTGGGAGTGGTGGCACATGCCTGTAATCTCAGTACTTGGGAGGCTGGGACAGGAGGATCGCTGGTTCAAGGCCAGCCTTAGCAACTTAGCATGACCCTCAGCAACTTAATGAGACCCTATTTTTCTTTTTTTTTTTTTTTGCGGTACTGGGGATTGAACCCAGGGGCATTCTACCTCCAAGCTACACCCCAGCCCTAATTTTTGTTCTTTATTTTGAAACAGGGTCTCACTAAGTTGCGGAGGGCCTCACTAAGTAGCTGAGGCTGGCCGCGAACCGGGATCCTCCAGTCTCAGCCTCTCAAGTACTGGGATTACAAGCGTGCGCCACCACACCCAGCTCGAGACACTGTTTCAAAATAAAAATGGCTGGGTGTGTAGTTTGGAGGTAAAATGCCTCGAAGTTCAATCCCCCCCCAAAAAAAAGAATAGTTAAGGAAGGAAGGAAACAAAACATTGAAAGGACGATTGTTTTCTTCCTTTTGCTTATTTAGGAAAATCATTTGTCAAGCTTACCTAGGGAGTTAAACCACTTTCTTAATGCTATAGCCCTAGGAAACATACGATCTTTAATTTTATTTAAATTTAACCTCTCAAAGCATACCAAACCCATTTGTGTAAGCATATAATGTTCTGCTTGCAACACACAGACTCACTATTTCTTACGCAGGAAAGAAAGATGACATGAGTGTGGACGTGCTGAGGTTTTCTATGAGAGTAACGCAGGGAGTTTTAGATGTTGCAGTATTCCTTATATTACAATTCAAGTGCCTTGGGCTGTTAATTTATTTATTTTAATAGCCTCAAAGAATTATAGAGCTTTCTGAAATGTTATGTTTCCTTCTTAAAATAGATTTATACACCAAATACCCCTAATACAAGAAAATAAATAAATCATACAGAGGAAAAAATTACTTCTGGGAAACCTAAATCATGATATTTAATTATGGTCTTTATATGCAGTTTTTCTCTTCTGATTTTTTTAAAACTGCAGAAGAGATTTTATTGCCCCAGTTTAACAAGTGAGTTTTTAAATGAAACTCAAAATATAATACTAAAAACTGTACAAATCATGAGTGTACGGCACAATGAATTTTCAAATTTAACCCAATTGTGGAACCAGTGTTCACATCACAAATGGGACATTTTTGGCTTCTCAGAAAACCTCTGAGTGTCCCATAAAGTCACTCTCTTATTTTGCGGGCAGCCACTAATTTCGTTTCTGAGGTGCTAGATTAAATGTTTCTGAATTTTATGTACCTTTCACACAACATTTTGTTTTGTAAGATTTGTGCAAGCTGTGGTATACTTTTGTTATAAATGGCTAGAAAGTAAATATTTTAGCCTTTGACCTGCCCATAAAATACCAACAGATACAGGTATAGAGACAGAGATAAAGAGAGACAGAGACACAACCCCACAAGAGCAAAGGCAAGGGAGGCAGAGCACAGCGATGGACAGGAGGCTCTGATAGACATAGTAGAGACAGACGGACGTGGAACTGTGGTCTAACCGACTTAGCTGAGCAAAAACAGGCTACAGTGCAAGCAATGTATCTATAAATGGAGATACGGAGAATAATGAGCTTATGGGTTTTATAGAGCCATGAATATTTCAGACTTGGAGACCCAGGTCCCAAGAAGGCAGGGCAAGGCTCTGGATAAAAATGGAGAATTGACTGAAAGTTTGTTTAGGAGCAGTTGGACTCTTCCACCCACCCAGGCCTTCCAAAGCCCATCTCCTTGCTAGGGGTGGGAAGTGCTTTAAAGATGGAACTAGGGAGTTCCCAAATGGGGAAAAGCAGCTGTTCAGAGACGAGAGGTGGGGCAACAAGCTCAGAACAGGAGGAGTAAATGAGTCTTCACATTGCTCTAGGGAGATTTCCAAATTTCTTGTCTTGTCCAGATCCACGAAGGACAGCTGCCTGCCACTTGTCAGAAACTGATGAGTGTGTCTCTAGAGAAACTGCGTGGCCAAGAGAAAAGACTGAGACATGAACGTTTAGGAGTTCTCCGATAAAACAGCCTCTTGCTGCCCAGTATCCCTACCACAAAACCCAAAATTTAACAAGACTGATAATGTGGGACTCAAAAAAAAAAGGCACTAATATCCTCAAAGAAATGTCAGATGATACTACATCCATTAAGTCTGAATAATATACTATTAAAAGAGGACTTGGAGGGGAATAAATAGAGCTCTTAGAAATTAAATATGTATATATGTATAATATGTAATTAAATGTGTATATATGCATAATATATAATATTTATGATAGCCAAAGTTTTTTAAAAAGTAGGAAATTAAAATATAAAGTCATAAAACATTTCCAGAAAAATAAACAATAGGATAAAGTAATGAATGAACAATAGGAAAAAGAAGAGAACATTAGCAGATCAATAGAGGAGGTCTAACATCTATGAGAGTTTCAGAAGGAAAAGTGTAGGGGAAAGTTAATAAAAAAACACAAGAACATTTCTAGAATTGAAAAGCATGACTCTTCAGATCATGAGGACTCACTGAGCGCTCAGCACAAAAGACTCAAAGCCGAGAAAATCAAATCGATTTCAGAACATGGGAACAGAGGTGCTAAGAGCACCCAGAGGAGAAAAGAGACCATTTTCAAAGACACAGGAAACAGAAAGCCAGTGAATATAGTGTCCTGGATAGGAGCTTTTTATAAAGCAATAATTGTATGCTCAGCAAAAACTCAAGTGTAATGGGGGAATAAGCGCATGGTCATTCTTAGAAGGAAGGACTCAAAAATCTCACATCTCATGTCCCCTTTCTCCTCCTCCTCCTCCTCCTTTTTTTTTCTTTTTTTTTTGTGTGTGTATGTGTGTATAGTACTGGAGACTGAATCCAGGGGCATTCTACCTCCAAGCTATACCCCCAGCCCTTTTTATTTTCTATTTTTTGTTTTGAAACAGGGTCTCACTAGATTGCTCAGTGGCTCACTAAGTTGCTGAAGCTGGCCTCCAACCTGTGATCCTCCTGTCTCAGCCTCCCAAGTACTGGGATTACAGGTGTGCATCACCACACCTGGCTCATGCCCCCTTTCTTTTTTTTTTTTTTTTGTGGTACCGGGGATTGAACCCAGGGGTGTTCTACCTCTGCGCTACACCCCCGGCCCTATTTTTTATACTTTATTTTGAAACCTGTCTCACGAGGTTGCGGAGGGCCTCACTAAGTAGAGAGAGAGAGAGAGAGACAGGGAGAGAGAGAGAGAGAGAGAGAGAGAGAAGAGAGCTGAGGCTGGCTGCGAACCCGGATCCTCCGGTCTCCACCTCCCAAAGTACTGGGATTACAAGCGTGTGCCACCATTACGGGCATGTGCCCGGCCTCATGCCCCCTTTCTTAAGAAGCTATTAGTGGATTTGCTCCAAAGGGGAGGAAAATATGCGGCTCAGGAGAGAACTACTAACACTGGTCAAGAGGAACTCCAGAGTGGCCAAGAGCAGCAGGTACCAAGTGGAGTGGGCAGAGGAAAAGTCCAAGAGGGAGGATTCCAGGAAAGAGGGAAACTGATAAAATATGGGTATAAGCATTTAGAGAGAAACTACAAACTGGAAAATGATTGGGCCAATGGGAAAAGTTAATATGAAATTAACAAGAAAGTATGCAAACAGAGAAAGAGGTAATCCAGGAAAAGTGTATGTACAAGCATGGTGACTCAGAAGGAGAGGATTAATCCAACACAGTTATATCACAATGTCATAATACAAACCCTGGCCTGGCTTAAGCAACAACTTCAAAGTGAATAGTTTGATGGGGTTAGGGAAGAAGGAAAGCTAAGTAGCCATTTACAATAATGTGAAATCGACAGATAACATCTAGAATTGGCAGATCAAAAGCAGCAGTTTGAGACTTTTACCAAAATAAAGCAGGACGTGGTGGCTCATGCCTGTAACCCCAGTACTTGGGAGGCTGGGATAGGAGGATTGCAGGTTTAAGGCCAACAGCGTGAAGTAACTTAGTGAGACCCTGTTTCCAAATAAAAAATAAAATAGGGCTAGGAGCATAGAATGTCCGTGGGTTCAATCCCAAGTAACACACACACACACACACACACACACACACACACACACACTTACCAAAATAATGTATAAAGATAAATATGTAAAATCACAGCAAAAATGGTTGAGTTTATTACCTGTGGGGATCAGGAGATGGGAAGAGGGAAAGAGTGAAGCTGTAGATTATATTTTTGTTATGTTTTATTTAATTATACTTGATTTTAAAAACATGCTCTATGTTTTATATTTTTAAAATTTAAATTTAAAAATTATTTTTAATAAAATACTGCACAGCCCTTTGAAAGAAAAAGAAAATTGCTATATGTTGCCAGCAGGCGGCACTATTATTCTCTCCGTCAGAACCAGACTCTCCTAAATCCAATTTTTACATTCATTTTACCACATGAAATTGTGTAGCGTTTTCCTCTCAAGAAATGAGATGCTCAAACTGACTGATACTTACTGAGAAAATTGTTTGTTTCTGCAGAGTTTGGGCAACCACAAACATTCTTAGTGACTAAACTGAAAGTCTCAAATTATCTAAGAGAATACATTTTTCCTGATCCATTTCTTTGGTAAAACCGAGATGAATTCACTAAGCTCTTCTCTTTTTCATAAATATTTGCCTTTGAGAAAAGCCAGCAAATTTTCGGAGTCAGCTTATTTATTTACTTACTTCTTCTGAGAGTTCATTTAAAAAATATCAATGTGTGGGGGGTAGTGGGGGGGTACTAGGGATTGAACTCAGGCATTCTACCTCTGAGCTATACCCCGAGTCCTATTTTTTATTTTGAAACAAGGTCTCTTAGGTTGCTGAGAGTCTCAGTAAATTGCTGAGGCTGATCTCGAACCTGCGATACTCTTGTCTCAGCCTTTCAAGTATGGTAACTAAAGGCGTGCGCCACCATGCCTGGCTAAAAATAACAAATTTTGAAAGCACAAATGCTATGGATTAGGAGAATACAACTTGGATTTAGATCAATAATGATTATAAACAGTCAGATAGCCGGGCGTGGTGGCATACGCTTGTAATCCCAGTACTTGGGAGGCTGAGACAGGAGGATCACAGGTTCACAGCCAGCCTCAGCAACTTGTGAGGCCCTCAGCAACGTAATGAGACCCTGTTTCCAAACAAAGAATAAAATAGGGCTGGGGGTATAGCTTGGAGATAGAATGCCCCTGGGTTCAATCCCTAGTACCACAAATTTTAAAAAATGAATAAATAAATAAATAGAAAAAAAGCCAGGTGTGGTGGCACATGCTTGTAATCCCAGTACTTGGGAGGCTGAGACAGGAGGATCATAGGTTCACAGACAGCCTCAGCTACTTAGTGAAGCCCTCTGCAACTTAGTGAGACCCTGTTTCAAAATAAAGAATAAAAAAAATAGGGCTGGGGGTGTAGCTCGGAGGTAGAATGCCCCTGGGTTCAATCCCCAGTACTGCAAAGAGAGAGAGAGAGAGAGAGAGAGAGAGAGAGAGAGAGAAGGGACTGAACTGATTTTACTAATCCCACCTCTGCTAGCTCCACACGTTTTGGGAAACCAGACTGAAGCAACTGCAGGGCTGATTTCGGGAGCGGTGGTGTGGCTGCCGCTCACCTGTGCTGTCCTGTCTGCCTGGCGCTGTGCTCCACCTCCCTGCCCTGCCCGCTTCTGCTCCTCCCACGGGTGCCCTGTCTGTTCACCCACCCTGACCACTTTCCCACCACCGCCCCTGCACCCACCCACATCATTTTGCCTCATCTACTCTTGCCTTCCTTTAGCAAATAATTGCTTCCAAACTGTGTATTTCTGCTGGAATTCGGTTCATTTTTCTCTGTGTTGGGAATTGTGTGTCTTGGTCTCTCTGTATGGGTCAGGGGTGGGATTTTCATGTGCATATGGGGGGGTACTGGCGATTGAACTCAGGGGCATTCTACCTCTGAGCTACACCCTCAGCCTTTATTTATTTATTTATTTATTTATTTATTTATTTATTTTAGTTTGAAACCGGGTCTCACTAAGTTGCAGAGGGTCTCACTAAGTAGCTGAGGCTGGCTGTGAACCCGCGATCCTCCTGTCTCAGCCTCCCAAGTACTGGGATTACAAGCGTGCGCCACCACGCCCTGGCTTCATGTACTTTTTCCTGGGCTAGCCTGTGCATTCTCTTTGGATCTTTTGGGATGCAAGCTACAGTGTGTATTCTCTTTAATCACCTTGGCTATTGTCTGGGGTTCGACGGTTCCACCTCCACGTGAAGAGAGAATCCACAGAGTCCAGGAAAAACTGCAAAGGGCTGGACAAACCAAAGTCGCCTCACCAACAGTGTTCACGGGCAGCATTTGGTGAGCACAGAAACCGAGGACAACTGAGACTTGATCTTATTTCCTGATATTGAATAATTCGGCATTGGTCAATAGCAGAGGGATTTTGGGCTCAGTTCTACAAGGAGATGTGCAGAGGATGAGACCTGGCTGAAAATGAGCCAGTAGGGATTCAAATAAGAACAGAGAAGTGTGAGGAAGGGACCCTCCCCCGGGCTCTGCTCCTTGCAGAGGAGAGGCTTTAAACAGGGCTCTTGGAGGGAGGTTTCTCAAGATTCGGTCTCTTTCCTTGTAAATTGCTGAGGCTGGTCTTGAACCTGCAATCCTCCTGTCTCAGCATCCCAAGTACAGGCATGTACCACCACGCCCAGCCCATTTCTCTCTCTATAAAAGAGTCACAGTAATATTCATGCTTAAAGCCCTAGCCCCTGGACCAGGGGAAATTTTGAGTCTCTGTTTTTAAGATCTGTAATTTTGCCATACAATTTTACAATTCCCTTAAATTCTTCTGAAAAGAAAGGGACTTGATAAAATATTTGATTAGTGATTAAAGGGTCATTATATATAGATACAAGGGCATTCTTTATAGCAATAAAGGAAATTGGGGGAGTTTGGCTCCATGACATGGTGATAAAGAATAGAACTTCGTACTTGCCTAGACAATCACCCTGCCATTGACTCTGCTTCTCAAAGTGGGTCTGGTCCCTAGATCCGTGTGGATTGCTCCCTTTCTGCCACAGCCATTGGGTGGGAGTACTAAGCTACTCCCTTAGCAAGCAGACATCTATTTATTCAAGAAAACACCTGCGCTCCTACTATGCACAGGTGCTTCGCTCACTTCCGATCACTTCTTGAGACACAAGCAGAGGGCGCTTTCCAAACCGGCATTGAGTAAGAGCCTTGGAGAGTGGAATTGGGGAAGGGGAAGAGTCTGGAGTTTCTACCAGTAAGAGCTAACATGACACACCACTGCCATACCAGCCAGGTCTGCCCCACTAGGATTTCTTCCTTTTTGTTTCATTTGCTCAACAGAATTAAATTTTTTTTTTTTGCGGTACCGGGGATTGAATCCAGGGGTGTTCTACCTCTGCGCTACACCCCCGGCCCTATTTTTATACTTTATTTTGAAACCGGGTCTCACGAAGTTGCGGAGGGCCTCACTAAGTAGAGAGAGAGAGACAGGGAGAGAGAGAGAGAGAGAGAGAGAGAGAGAGAGAGAGCTGAGGCTGACTCCACCTCCCAAAGTACTGGGATTACAAGCGTGCACCACCACGCCCGGCTGCTCAACAGAATTAATTTAAAAAAAAGTGTCTTGGTAATACCAGACATTATGTATTTTGTGGGTTAAAATAAAATTGACATGTATTGATTCTTTCAACATGTTTATTGAACATCTACTATGTGAGCGGTATTGTTCCATGTGCTAGGAGTGCAGAGGGAAGCAGGCAGGCGGAACAACTCAGCAGGAGTTTATTGTACTCTGGGGAGGGGAGACAATGAGTTCACCAACCAATATATAAAAAAGCTAAGCAATAAGAAAAATTTGAGAGAGTGGTGTGCAAATACAGATTTGTGATGACCAAGTGGCTATGGCTATTTTATGATAAGTGTTTAAGGAGACATTTTTGGCTGATGTTTGAATGATAAGAAGAATGATAATACTCTGTGTGTGTGTGTGTGTGTGTGTGTGAGAGAGAGAGAGAGTTACTGGGGATTGAACCCAGCAGCATTCTACCTCTGAGGTACACCCCCATCCTTCTTTTTACTTTTTGTTTTGAAATGGGGTCTCACTAGGTTGCTGAGAGGCTAAGTTGCTGAGGCTGTCCTTGAACCTGTGATCCTCCTGTCTCAGACTCTCAAGTACTGGGATTACAAGCGTGCACCACCACGCCTGGCAGAGGAATGATAATTGTAAGGAGATTGGAGGAAAGCATACTCCAGGCAAACTGAGCTGATGCTGCAGATGCTCTGATGCACAGCCACACCTAGAAACGCAGAGAGCCCCTGTATTGGCTGGAGCAAGCTCACAGAGGGGGAGCGTGGTAGGAGGAACCGGGTTTCTTCTAGCTAGAAACCAGGCTGTGTAAGTCTTCGTAAACTGTTCTACAAGTTTTGATTGATTGATTGATTGATTGATTTTGTGTGTGTGTGCGTATGTGTGTGTATTTGTTACTAGGATTGGTCCCTGAGCTACACCCCCAACCCTTATTATTTATTTATTTATTATTTATATTTTTGCAGTACTGGGGAATAAACCCAAGGACATTCTACCTCCAAGCTACACCCTCACAGCCCTATTTTTTATTCTTTGTTTTTGGAACAGGGTCTCACTAAGTTGCAGAGGGCCTCACTAAGTAGCTGAGGCTGACCGGGGACTCGAATCCTCCAGTCTCAGCCTCCCAAGTACTGGGATTATAAGCGTGCACCACCACACCCAGCTTTATTATTTATTTTGAAACAGGGTCTCACTAAGTAGCTGAGACTGGCCACGAACCTGCGATCCTCCTGATTCCGCCTCCCAAGTCCTGGACTCACAGGTATGTGCCACCACGCCTGTCCTGATGCTGGTATTTTTTATGTTTGTACATGTGCAGACAAAACCCAGTACATCACAAATATTCTCTGGCTGGTAACAATATCAGAAGTATCCTGATTCCAGAGTTGTTATAACATAAAAAGGTATGCCTTTGGATTAATGAAATAGAGTGCTTTAGATGCGTTGCAAAATGTTCTTTTTAAATAGAATGTTTTAAACCATTTTAATGGGACTCCATTAAATGCTGTCTTTGTTCTAACTTTCGCAAAGTGAACTATCACTTCCTTTTCTTTGTTATAAATCCAGGTGCTTAGAATGAAGCTCAAATACACTGGGCGCACCTGCCTAGCATGGCAATGGCCAACAGATTATTTTCAGAGTAATGAGAGCACCCAAAAGCCAAGTCCAAATTGTTGGAACTGAAATTGAAACAAGACGAAACACTCAGAAAAGCTTCTTACCAAACTCACTTTAAGGTGCAAAGGTAGTAAGTGTTTATCAGTTGCTATGGAAATTCAGTTGCTCAAGATAAGAGACCTTTATGCTCAGTATTAGAAGTGATAGGCTTCGGGCCTAGGGTGGTGGCGCACGCTTGTAATCCCAGTACTTTGGGAGGCGGAGACCGGAGGATCCGGGTTCGCGGCCAGCCTCAGCTCTCTCTCTCTCTCTCTCTCTCTCTACTCAGTGAGGCCCTCTGCAACTTCGTGAGACCCGGTTTCAAAATAAAGTATAAAAAATAGGGCTGGGGACGTAGCGCAGAGGTAGAACGCCCCTGCGTTCAATCCCCAGTACCGCAAAAAAAAAAAAAAAAAAAGAAGTGATAGGCTTCATTCTCTAACAAAAGATATGCATTAGGATGACTGGTCCAGAAGGAGAAGCAGGACTTTATCAGCAAGAATTCTGGAGATCAAATTGTCCTGTTCATTTCTTCCCTATTCCACTCCACTCCAGGAGGCAGAGAGAAAAATAGGCAAGTCGCCTTATGCTAAAAGTTTCCAGGTGACAAAACCAGTCGTAGAGAGATGACAAAGTTGGAAATGCAGCTAACAAGCTCAATATCAACTTTTTCCAGTTACCCTTGCATTTAATTATTTGCAAGCAACGCTGTGCTACATATAATGTTTTGTTCTGTTAATACACTATCATGCTACAATATAATTAATTGCTAATACAAAGCCCTACATGTTTAGGCTTAAAATGAACTTAGAAATTAGATGTGGCCCTAAGAATGAGGGCCCCCCCCCAAAATGAATAGGAATTCAATTCACAGCCTAGGAATTCTGAGTTGCTGACTTAACACTGCTTCACCCACTGAGCCAAAGTGCTAGAAGGAGTGGAGAGCGTCCCTAGGTCAGTCTTGAGACTTGAGATGTCATTCTGATCCTGCTGTGTGCAGATCTGCCTGCCTTTTGTGTGTGTGTGTGTGTGTGTGTGTGTGTTACTGGGCATTGAACCCAGAG
Organism: Glis glis; assembly: GCA_004027185.1. Classification (NCBI taxonomy): domain Eukaryota; kingdom Metazoa; phylum Chordata; class Mammalia; order Rodentia; family Gliridae; genus Glis; species Glis glis. The sequence goes on from PVJS01004275.1 coordinate 54,755, forward strand.
GCATTTTACCTCCACACTATACTCCCAACCCTTTATTTTAATTTTTTGTTTTGAAATAGGATCTCGCTAGGATGCTGAGTCTCACTACTACTTGCTGAGGCTGTCCTTGAACCTGTGATCCTCCTGTCTCAGCCTCCCAAGTACTGGGATTACAAGCATGCACCACCACACCCAGCTAGCTCAGACATTCTTAAGCAAGCTTGAGAAATTAATTATTATCCTTATTTCTAAGTTTCCAGTCATAAAAAATGACAACTAAGTTAGAAAATGTCTACAAAATCGCTAACTGAGTTGAAATGGTAGAAAGCTCAACTAGAATTTTAAAAAGCAGTCATTTGAAGCTGGGCATGGTTGCGCACGCTTGTAATCCCAGTACTTGGGAGGCTGAGACAAGAGGATCCGGGTTCGCAGCCAGCCTCAGCTACTTAGTGAGGCCCTCTGCAACTTAGTGAGACCCTGTTTCAAAATAAAGAACAAAACATAGGGCTGGGGGTGTAGCTTGGAGGTAGAATGCCCCTGGGTTCAATTCCCAGTTCCTAAATAAAAACAAATAATAAAATAAATTAAAAAGTGGTCATTTGTCTGTGTGCAATGTCTGACTTTTGATTCCCTGGAAAGCGGAGCCAGGAGAAAGGATTTGGGTATAAGTTGTTTCGCTGGGAAATGTGGCCTTCCCTGCCTCAACTTCAGACACTCTTGCCCTTTGTTGCAAGCTCAGCCTCAGAAATGCCAGGTGATTCAGATCCCTTAACTTGGGGGACTTGGGGAGCTGAGCTACACCAAGTCAGCAGGTAGGTGCTGCAGTCTCCTGGTTCTGGGGGCTAATTCTGGATGGCATTCTCAGGAGATCACAGGAGAATCCAGCCCTCCTTCCTCCAACCACAGCCTCCCACCCAGCACTGCTCACTGGCTCTCCTCTCTCCCTCCCTCAGTGCTACTTGCTGAGTCACCTCCTGTATCAGTTTTATTGCTTCATAACACATTTCCACAAACAAATCAGTGCACGTTTATCACCTGTAATAAATGGAGAACCTGTTCCGGAGGTCGGAAGTCTGGCGGGATTGACTTAGGATCTCGCAAGCTGGGATCGAGTTGTCAGCTGGCTTGGGTGCTTATCTCAAGCTCATTCAGGTGGTTGGCAGAATCTGTTTTCTGGCAGTTAGAGAACTGAAGTGCCTGGAAGGTGACTGTGAACAGGGCCCTTTTCAGCTCCTGGAGGCTGCTCCCAGGTCCTGTCCACCTGTCTCCCTCCATTTTCAAAGCCTGTGAAGGCGTGTCAACACCTGCATTTGGAATCCCTCTGACCCCTCCTTCTGCAACCAGCTGGAGAAAATGTCCTGCTTATTAAGGACTTGTATTGTTAGATTAAACCAACCTGAGATATCACCCTTTTGATGAACTCAAAACCAACTGATTTTTGCCTTTTCTTTGACATGTAGTGTTAACATAATCCCAATCATGGTATCTCCACACTCCACGAATTAGGGTGGGAAGTCATGGGGGACCACCTTTAGAATTCTGCTTACTGCATCTCCCAGCTGAATGACTTGCACCTGGCTCTGCTTTCGGGGGTACCAAAAGTCAGGTATTCCACACAGACAAATGACCACTTTTTGCTGGGAATGGATCCACCTTATGATCCGGCTGTACCATTCCTGGGTATCATTCCAAAGGGGCCAAAATCAGAGAACTACAGTAATATATGCATAGCCATGTTCATAGCAGCACAATTCACAATAGCCAAATTATGGAACCAACCAACCTAGGTGTCCATCAACAAATGACTGGATTACAAAATTATGGGAAATATACACAATGGAATTCTACTCAGCAATAAAGAAGAACAAAATTATGTCATTTGCAAGAAAATGGAAGGACCTGGAGAACATTATGTTAAGTGAAATTAGCCAGTCCCAGAAAGTAAAGGGACATATGTTTTCTCTAATATGTGCAAGCTAGGGAGTATAGGGATATCAGAGGGACTCCAGATAATGGAGGAGAAATCTCAATGGAGCCAGGGAGGTGGTCTAAGGGAAGGAGAGGGAGAAGACTGAGATTCATTAATAGAAATACTACCATCGACTATGTGTACATATGTGAATATACCAACGTCAACCTCAGTACTCTGTATTGGGAAGGGAAGAAATGGGGATGGGGCCACCAAGTGCTGAGTGCATGTATGTCACTGTCAACATGATTCACATTATGATGTGAGACTATAATGCACCAATAAAAGTACATTAATAAAAAAGTGACTGCTTTTTAAGGTTTTAGTTGAGCTTTTTACCATTTCAACTCAAGATTTGACAGACATTTTCTAATTTGGTTGTTGTTTTTTATGACTGGAAATTTGTAAAAGAAATAAGGATAATAATTAAACAACTTTTTAAGCTTGCTTAAGAATGTCCGAGCCATTTGAACTGAACACAGGCTTCATAGCTCCTTGTCTTTTGATCTGATTTTACAGTACACCCCATTTGGTATTTCACATCCTTGCATTGCTTCTCTAATCTAGGGGACTTACTGTGTTTGCTTCATTTACCCTTTACAAGAAGTAGGAGAGGTTTTATTACCCCAATTTTATAGACAGAAATCAGCTCAGATAGTTACAGAAAAATCTTCAAGGTCACACAGCAACGGCATAAAATGTTTGAAAATCCAGTTCTGTTGAATGCCAGATGCCTGGTCCTTCTTCTTTACTTTGCTGGTCTCTACAGTTGTGCTGATAAGTAGGCGATCTGAGTGAAGCAGGTTTTGCATGGCCCAGGATAAAGATACACTTTAAGTGGGTGAGTTAGAGAAAAGGACAACGTTCGATTTCAGGGCTCAGTACTGATTCCAGATCACAGACCTGGTTTTCTCTGACAGGCTCCTCCTTCTAGAAAATTCAACAAACTCAGAGAACTTAAACATAGCCCTTGGAGAGTGTCCAGGGTTTCATGAGAGGAAAAATTATCCATTAAATAGTAATCTATTATCTTTAGAATAAACATAACTTATCATCAGACTTAGGAACAACTGTTTACCCGAAGACATCTCCTTCTAGAAAATTTTATGTGCTATTCTTTTTCTGTGTGTGTGGTACTGGGGATGGAACCTATGGGCATTCTACCTCCGAGCTACAACCCCAGACCTATTTTATTTGTTTATTTATTCATTTATTTTTAAATTTTTTTATTAGTGCATCGCAAACATACATCTTGAAGGATTTCAGGGTGGTTGATGTATACATGCACTCATCAGTCAATTAGCCCTCCCCAGTTCCCACCCCCCCACCTCCCCCTCCCTCCTTCCCATTTTCATCATAGTACTTGACGTTGATATCTTTGTGTAAGTCCATCCTGTGCTCCAGTTTGTTTCCCTCTCCTTCCCTCCTGTCTCCCCCAGTTAATTCACCTTCTTCACTCATCTGAAGTTTTCTCTCTTTGTCTGGAGTCCCTCCTGTGTGGGGTCATGGCTCATTGTCCCCTGACCTCAGCACTGGGCCCCTGGCACCGCCCCTCCCTATGTCCCCAGCGCTGGAGGGGGTTTCAGGGGGGTGGGGCCAGGGGCTCACCCGCCCCGCGTCCCCAGCGCTGGGGGTCTTTGGGGGTGGGGCACAGCACTGGGGGTCTCCGGGGGTGGGGCCAAGGGCTCACTCACCCCGCCTTCCCTGCGCCAGGGGGAGGGGTTCTCTAAGGGCAGGGCCGAGGGCTCACCCGCCCCTTGTCCCAGCACTGGGGGTCTCTGGGGGTGGGGCTGAGGGCTTGCCTGCCCCGCGTCCCAAGCGCTGGGAGTCTCCGGGGGCGGGGCCGAAGGTTTGCCTGCCCCACATCCCCAGTGCGGGAGGGGGGTCTCTGGGAGTGGGGCTGGGGGATGACCTGCTTGTGTACTCTGTGCTGGGCTGCTGGGGAGGGGGCCATGTCTCCTCTACATATGTCCTCAGTTCTGAGGTGTTCCAGGATGGTGTTGGGCTGCTCATGGGGGACATGGCATACTGGCTCCTGTTCTCAGAGTTGGGCTGCTCCTATGTATGGCCACCTCTTCTCTGTCTCTCCTCATCGGACTTGTTGCAGGGACAGAGGCTCACGGCCCACCCCTTGAAACCATCGTCGTTGTAGATGCGGGTCTGGATTGACTTGGGCTTCATCATGTTCCGGAGTTGGTCAGTTTCAATGATGGTCTATAGTCGCTGGTTTCACAAGGATCTGCTGTCTCTTTGCTGTTGGTCTCTGGGAGTTGCGGTGTAGGTGTGGCCTTGCATTTTCCTTGCTGAGCTGTTCCAGGGGGCCATGCTGTGTTCATCCAGGTCTTCAGTGCTGTGGTGTTCTGCGCCAGTGCTAGGCTACTCCAGGGGGGCCATATTTCACCTGCTCTTTTTTTCTCGGTGTTGGGGTGCTCCTATGCCTGGCCTCCTCATCCATGTCTCTCCGCGTTACTTTCTTTCCAGGGGCTGAGGTTCATGCCCCACCCTTTGCAGTCGCCACTGTTGTAGGTGCGGATTTTGTTCAACTTGGGCTTCATCATGGTCCAATGTCAACTGCTTTCAATGGTGGACTATAATCGCTGGTTTCACAAGAATCAGCTGTTTCTTTGCAGGATTCCGGGGGCTGCAGTGCTGGGGTGGCTCAGCCAAGATGGCACCTTTGTCTCGACTCTCCGCTTACCAGGTGAGATGCTTTGAGCTACCTACCTCCCTCTGCTCCTTCCACTGACTCAGTCCTCTGCACTTTGGCTCTCATTATTTTGTTGAGTTTTGGCTGTCCTGCTTTTCTTGTCAAGAAGTAGTCTTCCCGCCATCCAGGCTCTGACTCTTGGAGCACCAGCGACACACTGCCTCTCTCCTTCCCATCATCTCGGTTCTCCCCATAAGGCCTCTTTGGCTCTGGCCAGCTCCTGCTCCTTCTGTGCCAACTGGACCCTGAGCTTTGTGGCCGAGAGGACCTCGGCAGCCTTGCCACCCTGAGACTCCTCTGGGTCCTTGGCCAACATCTTCTTCATCTGCTTTCTGGAGCCAGGACACCTCTTCCTGCAGGAGCAAGGGCTGGCCACAATCGCCATCTGCTGGAGCCGGGGGTGCACCAGCGCAGGGCTGATTGCTGGGCCCTGCTGCATCTGCACACAGCTCTCAGGCTGCAGGCCCAGTGGCCGTGTGGGCCCCGCCCAAATATATTTTTAAAAATGGTTGAAAAACCTCTGGGCGCCAGGTTGCAGGCAGGAGAGGGTGCTGGGGAGCAGTGAGCTGTCTCTGTGCCAGGCTCAGCGGCAGCCAGCGCCTGGAGCTCTGCGGCCACAGCCACAGCAGCGCCTTCCTCCTTGTTCTCTTTGCAGACTCCGAGCCATGACGCAGCTACTGCCCCAGCCCTGCAGCCCTGCTCCCTGCTCTACTTTTCTTGTTGAGAGGCAGTCTTCCCGCCGGCCGAGTTCCGAGTTTCAGAGTGCCGGCAACATGCTTCCTCCCTTCATCTCACTCACCCGTGTTCTGTGGACCTGGTTTGACGTGGATTTCATCATAGTCCGATGTCGATTGCTTTCGATGGTGGACTATAATCACTGGTTTCACAAGAATCGGCTGTTTCTTTGCTGGAGGATTCTGGGAGCCGCGGTGCTGGCGTGGCTCAGCCAAGATGGCGCCTTTGTCTCCGCTCTCTGCTTACCAGGTGAGATGCTTTGAATTCCCTACCGCCCTCCGCTCTTTCCACTGCCTCGCATTCCGCTGCACTTTGTCTCCCGTTGTTTTGTTGAGTTTTAGCTGCCCTTGTTTTCTTGTCAGGAAGCAGTCTTCCCGCCCACTGAGCTCCGACTTGGAGCGCAGGTGAGACACCTCTTCTCACTATCCCGCCATCTTCCTTCTTCTCACTATCCCGCCATCTTTCTTCTTCTCTATTTTATTTTTTATTTGAAAACAAGGCCTCACTAAGTTGCTGAGACTAGCCTTGAACCTGTGATCCTCCTGTCTCAGCCTCCCAAGTACTAGGATTACAAATGTGCGCCACTATGCCTGGCTCGTGCTCTTCCTTTTGAAGATTTAGAGAGAACTATGTGCAGGTGATTGCAAAATCTTTGGAATTTTATTGACTTCAAATGATGGCACAAGATAACTAACAGAATGCTTAATTTCAAAAAAGCACTCTAAAATGCGGAAAGTAGATTGAGTTTGAAAATTAATACTTGTTTTGAAAAATGTTTCTGCTTAGTGAACTTTTATTTTCTGAATGAGACTTGTTATCCTATAAAGGATCAAAGTCATGTTTGATAGCAGGAGGATTTTTCTCTAGACCCCAAATAAAAGGAAAGGAGGAAGGAAGGAAGGAGAGAAGGGAGGAAGGAAGGAAGGAAGGAAGGAAGGAAGGAAGGAAGGAAAAGAAGGGAAGGGAAAAGGAGAGGAGGGAATGAGGGAGGACTAGGGAGGGAAGAAATGATAGAAGGGATATTTTTATGAATAAAGAAGAATGAGGATGGCTTACTTTAAACCTTGTAATGGCTTTAATTTTGTTATACTTTTTGTTTTGGAAGTAGGTATGTGTATACACAGGTAGATGGTAGAAATATGTAGTGGTTTCAGATGCAAAATATTCTGATAGAACTGAGCACCTTGATTTGTCATCTTCATTTATCTTTGAAGGAGAATGTGAACCAGGTATTTGCAGTGCTAGTCCCCCCTCTGATTTGATCGTAAGTTTCATGATGAACGTCCTAGGATCTTGAGGTTCAGGAGTGCTCTCACCAAGAGTGGAGCAGAAACTGACACAGGGAACAGAAGTCTGGGTCTCTAATTGTTCTTCAGCTCAGACAGAATGGAACCACCATATGACCCAACTATACCACTCCTCAGCATCTTTCCAAAAGAATTAAACTCATAATACCATAGAGATACATGCATATCCATGTTTATAGCAGCACAATTCACAATAGCTACACTATGGAACCAAACTACGTGTTTGTCAACAGACGAATGGATAAAGACCATGGTCAAGTATCTTTCCTTCTCTGGGGCTTCAACACCCAGGGGAATCCATTGCACAGGATCTGGGATGGGTTCCTCTCTAAAGAAGGCATCTTGTGTCTGGGGGAATAGGGGTGGCACCACATCCCGATGCTCAGACCCTGCCCCGCTGCTCACCTGGCATTATAGCAGCACGTACATAGCCATTGTGTGGTCAAATGTCCTGTTCACCACCGACAGCCAGGTCTGGTGTGGGTTGTAATCCAGGTGACGCATCACGCTCAGGATTGTGGGGTTTGGGCATTTGGGGAGCAGTGGGTAGGAGGAGGTGAATGCTCCTTATCCTGTCTCAGACATGATTGCATCAGAATGGGTGCGCCAGGATTTCGGCAACCGTGGGCTTCAGGGCCAGGTCAGCAGTCAGTAAGTGGTTGATGAGACTTCCGCCTGGGAGGAAACACGAGAGGGCACCGAGAACCTTCCCTGCAGTGCCTGCTCCCTCCGCTGCTCCACGGTGGTGCGGTTGAACAGAAGGCGGCCTGCAAGCATACAGTAGAGGACACCCAGGCCCCAGATGTCAACCTCGGAGCGTGTCCTTGGCCCTGGTGGAGCTCTGGGGCTCAGTAGCAGGCAGTGCCGCAGATGATGGTCGGCTTCTGCCCAGCGGTGAAGTGGCAGCTCAGCCCAAAGTCAGCGACTCTGACGTTCCCTCTGTGTCCAGGAGGATGTTCTCCGGCTACAGGTCCCTATGAACGATGCCGTTCTCGTGGCAGTAGTGCACCGCGCTCACCACCTGCCTGAACAGCCTCCGGGCCTCCCCCTCCTCCATGCCACCAGACTGCCAGATGCGGCGCAGCAGCAGCCCCTGCTCACGTGCTCCATCACCAGGTAGACAGAGTCGGCTGAGTCTATGATCTCAAACAGCTGGACCACGTCCAGGTGCCCCACTGTCCTCATGATGCCCATTTCAGATAGAAGGAAGGGGCTGTCACTAAACGAAGGCAAGACCTTCACAGCCACCTCGGTCCCAGTGAGGATATGGCGGGCCAGTTTGACCCAGGAAAAGAGCCCTTGCCAGTGTCCCTCAGGACCGTATAATTGTCCATGAGGCTAACCTCGCAGGGAGAGCTGGCTGTGAGGCCTGGCCGTGCCTCTCTACTCTCTCTCCTAGCACTGTCCATTGAAAGCTTCAATAGCAACTAACAATGCTAATTAAAAAACAAAACAACAAAACAACAAGCAAAAGTACAGAAAAATAACAAACCCAAACAAACCAAGGCATACACAAAACAATAAAGTCAAAAGCCCAAACCAACAAATCAGCTCCAACGCCACCAATCCACCAAAAGCGCTATCTTGGAGTCTACCAGGTCACCACCAAGAGCTCCCTGCACTAAAGGACAAAAAGCAGCTGCGGCGAGGGCCTTATATAGCTGATCCCCGGGACTCCCTCACAATGGCTCCTTGTGAGGTCACATGACGGGTCACAGCTGGGTGTGGCCCACTGTGGCTGGCTCACTTTTGGGCCTCCAGGACTTTTCCACTTTAGTAAAAAGAATAAGAAGGACTTTAGAAGCTTTTTTGCTTCAGTGTGTAATGGAGGCTGATGTTTACTTGTTTAGAAATTAAAATTTATAGGATGCTTCAATGTTTTTTTCATTTTGAGTCAAAAATAATAATTTTTGACTTTTAAAGACATCATATCTACACTCAAGGTATTCAATTTCTTTTTCTTTCACCTTAAAATGATTGGTGTCAAACTTATAAGACTCAATCACTATACGGAGCGTGAAAGGGAGGGAAGGGGGAGGGAATAGGGTGAGATTTGAGGGAGGGCTAAATGAGCAATGTGTGCCTGTATTATGCTGCTACCCTGATGTGTATCAAAATGTATAATTACAATGCACCAATAAATGAATATTAAAAAAATGATTGGTGTCGAAAGAACGGTAGCACTACACTCACATCATAACAAACGCTCTTGTTCCCTAAGACACCGTAGGGCACGTTATTAACTTCTATGAGAGAAAGGGCGTGCTCATCCTGTTCACCCTAGAAGGTCCTTATTACATTTGTTTTAATTATTTTTAAGCTTTTTTTGGTGCACTGTAATTATACATCAGTGAGGTTCAAAGTGATACACACAGCGCTTGGTGCATTTCCTTCAGCATCCCTCCCTCATCCCCTCTCCTCCCTCCCTGTACACGTTAGTGAGCTTGGTAGTGGTACCTTCATATACGGACACAGCATTATTTGAATTGTTTCCTTCCTTGATCCTCTTTTTCCCCCTCCCCACATCCCTCCCACAATCCCTTCCACTATTTTTTAATTTTTATATACTTTTATTGGTGCATTATAGTCTCACATCATAATGTGAATCATAGTGATAGTGACATGCGTGCACACTGCACTTGGTGGGCTTTCTCCCCTGCTCCTTCCCCAGTCTCCCTTCCTCATATGGGGTACTGAGATTGACATTGGTATTCTCACATAGGTACATAATGTCGATAGAAGTAATTCCTTCATTGATCCTCCCTCTCCCCCACCCCTTCCCCTAGACCCCCTCCCTGGCTCCACTGAAGTTTCTCCTCCATTATCTGAAGTCCCTTGGTAACACAATGACTCCCTAGCTTCTGCATATGAGAGAAAACATATGACCCTTCCCTTTCTGACTGGCTAATCTCACTTAGCATAATGTTCTCCAGATCCATCCATTTTCCTGCAAATGACATTATTTTGTTCTTTATTGCTGAGTAGAGTTCCATTGTGTGTGTATCCCACAATTTTGTAATCTATTCATCTGTTGATGGACACCTAAGTTGGTTCCATAATTTGGCTATTGTGAATTGTGCTGCTACGAACATGGATATGCATATATTACTGTAATTCTCTGATTTCAGTCCCTTTGGAAAGATACCCAGGAGTGGTATAGCTGGATCAGCATTTATTTTATAACTATCTATTCTCTTTCCTCTTAAGAGTCCTAGTTAATTCAACCAGATTTGAAATAATCTAACACACTGCTACTCAAGGGTGACCCACATGGGCGTCACTAAGGAGCTTGTTAGAAACCTCAGGCCTGCCCTGTAATTCAGTGAGGTCCCCAAATGATTTGTGTGGATGCTGAAGCTTTGGAGCACTCAGCTGGAGCACTCCTTTCGGATCTTGGGAGCACGATTCCTGGCAGCTGAGGGAATAGGTCCTGCCTGACCCACGTGATGGAGGGTGTCCAGCAGATTCAAGGAAGCCCATTTTTGGTGTGTGTGACAGTTCTTATCATTGACGTCAGTAACCTCAGAGCTTCCTCCCAATGCCACACCTGGAGTCGTGCCACTGTGCAAGATCCAGGAACATGACTTTGACCAGCAACAAAGAGCCAAAGAGACCTCCCGGGAGAAGAGCAGAGGCAGTGACAAACGAGCCCAGGGACAAGGGGCCGCGTCCTTCCCGCCTCTGGGAGATTTACCATCCTGCAGGCGTCCTTCTGTCTGCCATCTGGCTTCATGGTTCCCTACTCCATCTTTCCAAATGGGAATTTCGCTGGGATAGAGTCTCTCCTCTGCTTCCTCTCTGACTTTGAATTTGGCCTTCTTAAAAGTATTTTCCTGGCCGGGCATGGTGGCGCACGCTTGTAAACCCAGTACTTGGGAAGCTGAGACAGGAGGATCACAGGTTCACCGCCAGCCTCAGCTACTTAGTGAGTCCTCCGCAACTTAGTGAGACCCTGTTTCAAAATAAAGAATAAAAAATAGGGCTGGGGGTGTAGCTCAGAGGTAGAATGCCCCTGGGTTCAATCCCCAGTACTGCAAAAAAAAAGTATTTTCCTAAAATAATGTTCACTGAATAAGATGATTATCATAACCTAGTAAAGGTGGCCAAGATATCTGGCTTAAGAACCACATTGTAGGCTGGTTCCTCTCTTGATACCAAAAGCAAGCTGCCATCACCGATCCTGGGTGTGAAGGTGCAAGGTTGAATTTGGCTAATAATGGAAAAATAACTTCTAAATTTCACATCATTGCAAGTAACTCATAGCCTCAACAATACAAGAGAGAAGCAGAAGTTAATTTTTTTTATGGAACCGGGGATTGAACCCAGGGACATTCTACCTCCGAGCTATACCCCCAGCCCTATTTTATTCTTTACTTTGAAACAGGGTCTCACTAAGTTGCAGAAGGCCTCACTAAGTAGCTGAGGCTGGCCACAAACCTGTGATCCTCCTGTCTCAGCCTCCCAAGTACTGGGATTACAAGCGTGCACTACCACGCCCGGCTAAAAGTTAATTTTTAAAGTACTCTGAACTAAGTCAGGCATGGTGGCTCATGCCTGTAATCCTAGTACTTGGGAGGCTAAGACAGGAGGATAGCAGGTTGAAGGACAGCCTTAGCAAGTAGTGATACTCTCATCAGCCTAGTGGGACCCTATTTCAAAATAAAAAAATTGGGCTGGGGGTATAGCTTGGAGGTAGAATGTCCCCAGGCTTCAATCCCCAGTACCACACACAAAAATCAAATAAAATGATAAAAAATTAAAATATTGTGAACTAGAAAAATAAACATAGAAAACCATGCATGAGAACTAATGAATTTTGTACTTTAGTCCCTCAAAAATTATGGGTTCTTGCTTGATACTTTATTTGAATAAGCGTTGATATCTGATTTCCAAGCCATAATAAATTAGGAAAGATATACAACTTGCTATAGACAAGTGCACCATGAAGTCTATTTACAATGGGAGATGCAATTAAAAGGCAGAAATCCAGCTGGGCATGGTGGCTCATGACTGTAGTCCTAGTACTTGGGAGGCGGAGACAGGAGGATCGCAGGTTTGTGGCCAGCCTCAGCAACTTAGTGAGGCTCTCAGCAACTTGGTGAGACCCTGTTTCAAAATAAAAAATAAAAGAAATAGGGCTGGGGGTATAGATCAGAGGCAGAATGCCCCTGAGTTCAATCCCTAGTAACACACACACACACACACACACACACACACACACACACACTAGAAATCCTACACACACACACACCAGAAGTAGTCTAGGGCCATTTTATATAGGGGCAAAGATCCATCCTTCTACTTGTCTTCTGGCCCCAATAGCATTATTGTATTACAATTCAGTATCCCAATTAATATTCTTAACAATAAGTCAGAGCATAGTGGCACATGCCTGTAATCCCAATATTTGGAAGGCTGAGACAGGAGGATTGCAGGTTCAAAGCCAGCCTCAGTAACTTAGCAAGACCCTCAGCAACTTAGCAAGACCCTGTTTCAAAAAAAAGGACTCGGGGTGTGGCTCAGAGGTAGACTGCCTCTGGGTTCAATCCCCAATATACACATATACACACACATACACACACACACACACACACACACACATACACACACACACACATGCACACATATATACACACACATACATATATATGCTGTGTGCATGTATGTTAACACCAAACTGATACTCATTGTGATGTGAGACTACAATGCACCAATAAAAACATATAAAAATATTTTAGTTACTGAGGTTCTCTCGAGAAACATTACCAACAGTACATACATATGGAGCAAAAGGGATTTACTATAAGGATTGGCTCTTGCAGTTAAAAGGTGGGGAAATCCTCAGATCTGCAGGACAAGTCAGCAAGCTGAAGTCCCTGGAAGGCGGATGGTTTAGTCCAGTCAGAGTTCAAAAGCCTGGGAACCAGGAGAGCCAAGGGCATAGTACTAGTCTGAAGGGTGACAGACTGGAGACCCAGGAAGAACTAGAGTCTCAGTTCAAGTTCTAGTCTGAAAGCAGGAAAAAAGGTTGATGTTGTCGGGGGTGGTGGCGCACGCTTGTAATCCCAGTACTTGGGAGGCTGAGACAGGAGGATCACAGGTTCGAGGAAGCCTCAGCAAGTAGTGAGAGTCTCATCAACCTAGGGAGACCCTGTTTTGAAATAAAAATAAAATAGGTCTGGGGGTGTAGCTCGGAGGTAGAATGCCCCTGGGTTCAATCCCCAGTACAACAAAAAACAAACAAACAAACAAACAAACAAAAACAATAATAATAGTAATAATACTAATTTAAGCTGGGTGTGGTGGCACAACCCTGTAATCCTGGAACTTGGGAGGCTGAGACAGGAGGATCACCTGTTCCAGGCCAGCCTCAGCAATTTAGTGAGAACCTCAGCAAGTTAGTGAGTCCCTGTTTCAAAATAAAAAATAAAATAAGTCTGGGGGTGTAGCTTGGAGGCAGAATGCCCCTGGGTTCAATCACTAGTACCAATAATAATAATTGCTAGCATTTATTTTGTGTTCATATTGTATCATGCATTTTATATATATATTCCTTTATTTCAATCCTTTCAAGAACCCTATGGCATAGATGCTATTATTAATATTCTCATTTGATGAATGAGAAGACCAAAGTTCACAAAGATTAAGAATTCTACCTTCAAATTACAGGGATAATGCCGGGTGTGGTGGCGCACGCTTGTAATCCCAGGACTTTGGGAGGCGGAGACCAGAGGATCCGGGTTCGCGGCCAGCCTCAGCTCTCTCTCTCTCTCTCTTTCTCTCTCTCTCTCTCTCTCTCTGTCTCTTTCCTTAGCGAGGCCCTCTGCAACTTCATGAGACCCGGTTTCAAAATAAAGTATAAAAATAGGGCCGGGGGTGTAGCGCAGAGGTAGAACGCCCCTGTGTTCAATCCCCCGTACCGCAAAAAAAAAAAAAAAATTACAGGGATAAAGAGCAGAGCAGTGGTCGCCAGGGATTGGTGGAGGTGGGGGTGGGGGCTGATTATGAAGGAGCATGAGAGAGCTTTCGGATGATGGAACTATTCTGTATCATGGTGATGTTCACATGGCTGAATGCCTTTACCCAAACTCATACTAAAAAGGACACATTTTACAACGTAAATGACATCTCAAGGAACCTGACTTAAAGCGTCTTGCCTTGGTTCATATAGTGAGTTGGTGGCTCTGGTGTATGACAAGTATCGGCAAGTTTGGCTTCTGAGGTTATTACCCCTGACCTGGGGCCTGTCCCTCAGGTCAGGCGCCACATTAGCAGCAGCAGTGCTTGGTCCAGGCCCACAGTCCACGTGGCCAGTACAATATGGGGTTCTGGGTGTCAGAATAATTTTTATCATATTGTATTCTATTTGTCACTGTTTTCATCTCTTAATTCGCTACTTTATTCATGATTTTTCACACAAGGCTACACTTTGATGAACTTGAAAGTAAAGTTATTGGCGGGCATGGTGGCTCATGCCCGTAATCCCAGTACTTGGGAGGCTGAGACAGGAGGATCACCAGTTCAAGGACAGCCTCAGCAATGTAGTGAGGCTTTCAGCAACCTAGAAAGACCCTATTTCCAAACAAAAATATAAAAAGGGCTGGGGGCGTAACTCAGAGGTAGAATGCCCCTGGGCTCACTCCCCAGTACCACACACACACACACACACACACACACACACACACACACACAGAGTAAAGATATTTTCTTTATCTCTATAAGCTCCAAAAGTCTATTATCTTTCATAGTACCTGATCGGGGCAATGCTCTTTTCCTCAACAAAGAGCATTAGGAAAATTAAATCTGGATTTCAGGCTAAGGGAACATTTCAGAGTCCCTGCTGTTGGGCGATAGACCAAGTGCCCACTAAGGCAAGGGTGGCTTATACGGAGAATGAAGTAATTCCCAAATTACCTTTAATGGAAGTTATCAAAGTCCCCAAATAACGATTTCTCCAAAGTCCAGGGGAAAACTGACTTAACAGATTCACAAAATCAGAGTATTTTGAGCCACGAGAGGGGGCATCTGGTTTTGCTCCTGTTTAGTCCTTCTGTACCCAGAAGGACTTTTGTGGACATGAAGATTCCTACTAATGGCGCTTTATTACATTTTTATTGGGGGGGGGGAGGATACTAGAGATTGAACCCAGGAATATTCCACCTCTGAGCTACACCCCAGCCCTTTTTACTTTTTATTTATTATTATTATTTTTTTTTGCGGTACTGGGGATTGAACGCAGGGGCGTTCTACCTCCGTGCTACGCCCCCGGCCCTATTTTTTATACTTTATTTTGAAACCGGGTCTCACGAAGTTGCAGAGGGCCTTACTAAGGAGAGAGAGAGAGAGAGAGAGAGGAGAGAGAGAGAGAGAGAGACAGGGAGAGAAAGAGCAAGAGAGCTGAGGCTGGCCACGAACCCGGATCCTCTGGTCTCTGCCTTCCAAAGTACTGGGATTACAAGCGTGCACCACCATACCTGGCCCAAGGGGGGACACTTTATGAAAACAACAGAAGAAGGAGCTCTAGAACCGTGAAGTTAGGGCTGGGGGATGTAGCTCAGTAATAGGTGGCATGGTTAGCAAGCAGGAAGCGCTGGGTTCCATCCCCAGCAAC